>CABFPE010000038.1:373418-386711 GCA_900660155.1 Hofstenia miamia | reverse complement strand
ATATATATATATATATATATATATATATATAAGCTCTCACTGTGATTCATTTAATTAAAACGCAGTAACATATAGTTTGATTCTCTGTTTGCTCGATGGAGTTTATCAATGATAGTCAACACTATGGGAGACCGGAGCAGGTTGGAACATGGGGTAGGTTGAAACACTTGTGTATTGAGGGATGTCATACAAGTAAAGAGTTGTTATGTATTCCCCTAGCTGTAAAATGGTGAGTTGCATATGTTATATTTAAAACTTGCTAATTTCAGAATATTAAATGTAACACTGTGTGTCATAATTACATTGCTGGATTGGTTTTGCCCACTGTAAATAAATGCTTTTATTCGCTTTATAATTCTATAATTTGTAGGATAAACCACGATGTTCATTTTTATGAGTTCTCATTAAAAGTGTTTAAATTCAAATCTGTTTCGAATTAATTAGAACAGATGATGTTGCAGGAGGTTAAAACACGTAATTTCCTGCTTGTTTAAGCCTGTTGACACATGGCGTATCCCGACCTCAATGTATCTTTGAAGCTACTCTCTTTTTGGGTACATGAAGGGTGCGTTGGTCAACAAACTTTTCATCAAATGAGATTCCGTTTATAATTACTCTGATTAAATTTGAATTTTTTTGTTAAAATTCATTCATTTTTTGAACTTAACAAATATTAATTTTTGGTCTTACATATATAATAATCAGAGATAAATTCATCAACATTTTGTTTAACGTATTCATGCAAGCCACATATATTTCTAATTACGCCCCGGTCTCCTTGCAAGGTTTTACTAACACCATGTTTGCATATAAATTGAAATGAAGAAGCCTATCACTTCAATGACATTCGAATCCTTCGTCTTATTATACAGATGAAAATTTTCTTCTAAATTTAGCATCTTCCTCAATTTAGGACTTGATGTATTATATAAAACTCTACAGCCGCATATAGCATGATTTTATTGTTATGTTTATATAAACAATACAATGTACAAATATTCAAATGTTGTTTGCAAAGTAATTACGTTAATTGTTCTTATGCTATTTCAATTTCTTACAAATTTTTAAATCGCCTCTTAAAAAGTAAATGAATATGTTTCAATAGCAAAGACTTGCAACAGCAACATGAAAAAGACTGTTTTACAGCAGGCTTACGCCTCCCATTTTTGACATGATAGTGAGAACGGATATATTATAAAAACATTCTGAAAATCGGTTAAATATTTTTAACAATAATACCATGAATGCGCCAACCAGTGGTCGAAGTTACAACGTTGTTAAAACATATTATTTAGCCTTTAGGGTGAAGGAGAAATCTCAGCGGATTTCAAATTTGATAATCTTGATTTTAATTGTGTTGGTTCGTCTTCCTATTAATTTTAAAATCTCTTTGTAAAAATAGATTGTCTTGATGGTCTGTATGTAAAATCTGAAATTTGCTGTGATTTTTTATTGTAGAATCTCGAAATTATTATGTACCTTTTTTATATCACGCTTAGTTTGTGCATCTTTTACATATGTAGGCATAGATTAAATAAGTATGTTAGGAAATTTCTTGTGTGTCCTTTCCCAAGGAGGTACAAATTTTTAAATCAGGCATTTTGTAAGAGTTCATGCATGATCTGTTAAGTTTTCTTTGTACTTTTCGATATTAGTGTAAATATGATAAAATCATGTATGCGGTTAATTGTAAAACAAAGGTATTAAATTTTGAAACGTTGCCCATATAAAATTGTCTTAAGTTAGGTAGAAATAATAGGAAAAGGCAGCCGATTTTAAGTCTGCTGCACAACGTCGTTATCGCAAGACTATTTAATAGTTGGTACAAAAAAGGACATTGATACAGGATGTGATGAACTTGTTGTGGAAACATTATGGAAAACGACTCACTGCCTGCCAGGTATACGCATCATTCATAAGAGTCGAATGAAATAATGCCATTCGAATATATCTGTTTGATTGTTTCCTGACTGCTGTGAAGCTTAATTTCCAGGAAGCAGTTTTTCATGTTGGGGAAATGTTCGCGGGAATAGTTTTGTTAGTGGAAGATGTGATGGTTGGAGATGGTTCCCATCAATGAAATTTTTTATCCTAAGGCAGCAGTAGTACACGACAACGTTATGAGAAATGTAATGTACCAGAACATTTACACTATGAAAACATATAGCCTTTATTGTTAGCTTTTTTATTATTTTGCGCACTGTAATGCACTGCGAAATCTCAGTGTGCCTGTTACTCATTGATTTTTGAATTCCTAGTTTTATACAAGATCTGTAATGATTATTTTAAGTAGAGGTATAATTCATATGCAGCTTTCGCAAAATTTGAAAAATCTTTGTCTATTGCATGAAATTGATCATCAGACATCAAAAGTACATCAGTTTGTGTTGTATTTATCATGGTTCTATGTGTACTTCTTTTTTAGAATTATATGTAGGTTCTATATAATATTTAAAAGTTCAGATTTTGTTTTTGTTGCAAAAGTCATACATTTATAATATCTCTAATTTTTTATAAAGACGAAAGTATGGTGCTTGCACTAACCGGATGTAGAAAAGAATAAGTTTTGAGATTGTAATTCCATAATTGTGAAATTTACAACTATCCTTACTACATAATATACCTAATTAATGAACATAGAGGCATTTTATCTTTTGTTAATTTATAACTGTAAAAGCCCAATAAACAAGGCTACCAACAGCATTGCTGTTAACAGCTGCAGCTGTTACAGCAAGCAGCAAACAAGTGCTGCTTAAAACTGCACATATTGACATTTTATCTGTGTTGTTCACACACTATCAATATCTTTCAATCCCCAAAACAGCTCATCAAAGATGCACCAAAATTTAGAACAGTGCCGTAATGATTGATAAACTTGCAGCCCCAAGCAGTCAACAAACCCCATTGATAGAAGGTGATTCAAAGTATCAATTATATATTATGCTTGGATGTTCATGAACATTCATTCTTTATGGTGAGACATTTCACAATTTTGTTGTGTGCTTGTCCGCACTTATAACACTGTATTTCTAACTTTTTATCAACTTCTAGAATAAATGATCAATTTTCTAATTTGGTACAATTTTCAAAAAAATTATAAAGCAACGGGTATTATAACATTACTTCATTTGCATAGCGATTCAAGCATACGTGTTGTTGCAAATTTTACTATTGCTTTCATTCATGTTTATAGTTGTTTTTGTGTTATTTGTTTTGTAGATATATTATCCATTTTAAAATTCGCCTTAAAGCTCCAGTCTAGTAGTTGATTTTAATAGTTTCTTTCACAGTACATTGCTTTTCTTTTAACCCTGTTTAAAAAAATGCTATTCTTTCTTCTCCAGTGTCGTGCAAAAGAGGAGTAATAGTGGTATTTTCGCACGTCAGGTTTTCAAAACTGATTTTGATTGGTCAAATCAAAAAATGTTCGGCAAAACATTAAAAGAATTTTAAAAACTAATTCGGGAAGTTTCTTTTTTGAGTTAATTTCTTTGAAACCGTTAAAAAACCCAGCTGCTGCTATCAATACAATGTCAGAGCCTATCTACTAATTTTTTATTTATTGCACTAAGGATCAAGTAAGAAAATATAAAAGCTGTTAACAGCAGAAGGTTATGCTGTTTGCTTTTTACCGCTTCCTTAGCTGTTAAAAGCAAAATGGGAAGCCCTGACAATAAACAATAAAACGTTTTTTATGTCTTATGGCGGTATAACACGTCGTAAGACGTCTTAAGGTACGTCTTCTAAACGTCATATAAATCTCCATTTCTAAACGTTTCTGAATGTCATCTAGTGTCCAACAATGATATTGTAAAGTATCTTCTAAACATCTTCTGAACGTCTTCTAAACGTCTTCTAGATGTCTTTTAAATATTTGTTCACTATGATGAATTCAATAGATTCCTAATGTAAACTCCTTACAGAATTGATAGCGGAAGCGCACGGATTAGAAGAACGGAATATATTTTAAACCTATTTTGTGTTCAACTATCCTGTTGATGCCAAATGTAAAAGCGCTTTTAGCAATTGAATTCTTCAAACTAAGCAAAAAAATTTTTTTTCATTCTTATTAATAGCCAAAAACTATTAATTTTTTTAAAAAATTTTTTGATTTAAAAGTGCTTCAATATAAATATAAAATATTCATCATTGTTAGAGTTAGTTAACTTCTGTTAACAAAAGAAAAAATCAGGCCTGAGGATCATTCCGTATTAAGACTGTGCTGCCACAAAACACATTGTGTAACTTTCCATAATTTGAATTTCTCTTTTGTTTTTATTAGTTATGTCATTCACCATATTTCACTGCAAGTGAAAGATACAGAAAAGTTGTTCAAATCATTTTCACTTTAGCAAAATAAAACTTCGTAAATATTTTATTCAAAATGGCTGTTTTTCATTGCTAGCTTCGCTTTTGGGAAACAATTGGAATGAAAATAATAGATAAAAAATCATAGTAAATTAACGTGTTTTGTGTTGTATAAAAAGCAAACACAACAAATAAGAACTTTTTAAAACAAAAATCATCGCTGTGAGATAACATTGCCAGTAATCATAATCACTAAGAGCAAATTTGGTTCTGTCTTAGATACCTTAAGTAAAAGCTGTGATCATTGTTTAATGTTTTTAGGTTTGACATTCAAGATCAGTTGTCTGACAGAAGATAGCAATGGTTTGACATAGGGTTAATATTATGCCTTCACTATACAAAAAAGTGTTAATTTATTAGATATGACATTAATGATTCTCGAATCGGGACTTGGTTATGTGTTTCAGCAAGATTCTTATTCGTTAATACTCATACGAACGTTTTTAGCGACCTTTAAATAATTGCAATTTATTGGTAACTTTTCCTCCTTTAAGGCATTCAATAGATTAATCGATTGAAATATCAATTACTCAGATAGAATATAACAAATGCTTAATATATATGTGCTATGATTGTGATAGGCATACATTTGATGAATGGAAGTATCTGTGCTCTGTTGAGGGCGAGGAACGTTCCCCCAATCCCGTTCTTCTGCGTGAGCCTCTGTGTATCCATCCATAGACATCTCTCACCTTTTCTGTTGATTTTATATATATTATAAATATCGCAAGCACAATAATTTCAAATTGTCTCATCAAAATAGTGTTGAAATCAGTTATTGTTTCCGTGTACATGAATTTGCACTTTTGCCATTTGCTATATATAATGTTTCATTGTATTTAGCAGCGATTTAATGTTGATTCGTAATCATTAAGACCATATAAAACTTTCTCCGATATATAGAGATTTTTTTGCAATATTTTAACAAAGTTTTTGTTACAAACTGCGTTTTTGACAATAAAATAAAATAGTTCTTCAGTTTATTATATATTATACTGATTGATGCAGTGTTTTACAGTAATTCATGATAATTTTTTTTCATTTATAATCTGTTAGTATTATTATATCAAATACTTAGGAGAGATTAACTATGTAGCTAGTTTAGAATCGTATGATGCGATTAGATGTCATAGACTTTAAAAATAGCTTACTTTCTTCATTTGAAGTCATTTCCTTAAAAGCAATTCCTGGTGCAACCGAACTTTTCTAATATTGTAGACTTATTTCTATTCCAAGATGCTAAAATATGGCCAATAAGTATGAGTCACTACTTACATATTTTATATTTTCTATTTTCGAAATATACTCGATTCACAACATCATGGATATGTGAAAGCCAGGTTTCTATAGAAGACGCAAATCGATGGGAGTGTCTTTGCAAGAAATGTTTAGTAAGACTAAAAATTAGAACAACATCGGTGCATTTTAGAAAAGAATTTGAAAACGTTAAAAAAAAGAGATGACTAAGTCTTTGACGGATCCTATTTTCCAGACACTGACACAATTTCAAGTTCTTCAATTGATATTATTATGAATATGATTAAGATTCGCAAATAAAATTCAATTGCTGTGATTAGTTTAAATAGTTATTTTATGGAAAATTTTGTTTAACATTGAATCATATTTCAATTGTTTTAAGAAAATGCTACATGTAAAAATTATTTCTGGCATGTTTTTGAAATTTTGAACAGCACTTTTAAGAATTTTTTACTTGTAATTGTGTAATACTTACCAAACTTTCCATGCTATGATACAATGCTTGTCAGTATATGGATAACTAATTTGTTATATAATATTTGGCAACCAGTGCAAGCAATGATATTTTGCTTTCTAAGCAATGCACACTACTTCGACTAGGGAAGCTGCTTTACAAATACAAACGAAATTTTATATATATAAGTGGGAAACGCACTTTTTTTCTAAAATACCTATTTTTTGGCAATTATTTCCGCAGTATTCTCTCGAACTTATATTTACTATCGTATCTAGTAATTTTACTTTATGTATATATATATATATATAATGTCCAACTTTACGATTTTCAATTTCAAGAGACTCAAATGCGCGGAATATTTCTAATTTTAATCAATATATTGAACTAAGCAATTCAGAAACAATTAAAATAATTATTTGATTTGAGAATTATATATGAATATCCAAGAAATAGTACAATAGCAAAACTGCTACTCTATAATATAATGAAGAGATTATAAATATATACAAAATTTTCTTAAAAATTTATATTACAGATTATTTAGTGTAGGCTAAGGCCCTAATTCATTTGATAAACCTTAAAATTTAGTATTTAGATCTGTAGTGATGAGTTCACCTGACCTACTTTTGCCTCAAAACTGATTTGATTGTTTAATTCTGATGCTCATAGATGAAGAGATGGCATAAAAGTAACATATGCCTCTGCTCGAATAATATTTACCCTTTTCTTTTATAATGTACCTGAATGCAAACATTGGTTGTAGTTATTAATGTATTCCAAAA
Organism: Hofstenia miamia; assembly: GCA_900660155.1. Taxonomy (NCBI): domain Eukaryota; kingdom Metazoa; phylum Xenacoelomorpha; order Acoela; family Hofsteniidae; genus Hofstenia; species Hofstenia miamia. The sequence continues at coordinate 379,847 of CABFPE010000038.1, read as the reverse complement.
AAACCGAATCATTCAAGTAAAGAATTATTTGTCAGAATCAAACATTCATGCAATCCTAGTAACATATTGCACACTTGTCAACGAGCCGTAATTTCTAAGCTCGACTCGGCTCGTAATTGCTCTTGCAATTTTGTAAAATAAGATTATAAGTAAGGAATATTGAATAAAAAAATAAGAAAAATCTGCATGCTCAAATTAACAAGCAGCACTATAAATTTGGTTTGCTTAAAAACGGCCCGTTGTGAGCTCTTTGTATATCCAATAATCTGCTCAAGCTCGGCTAGTTGATAAGTCTGACATATTGATTACATTGAAGATGCCAATTGATAAATACCAATTATAATAATTGATTTAAATATAATTTTCAAGCCTGATTCCGATTCTTTTTTGATCTGGACTTGATGTGATAAGATTCAAATCTGCCCTGAACCCTGAATTGACTTGATTAATACTCATAGATATCACTATATAAAAGCAGCGTTTTATAGTGAATATTTATAAGTAATAGAAGAATGAATTATACCGAATTCCAATATGCTTAAAGCAAATTACTGAATTTTATGCGTGTTTCATTGAAAATAGTGGCTAGAATATATAAGAAGAACAACGAAATTTCATCATAAAGAATTGTTATATTGTAACCAAAAAGCTGAACAGAAATGATTGACATAATTAGTATTAATTTAACCATTTTAGTTTTTAATAGAAAACTTTCTTATGCAAGTAATTTGTGTCAATCCATTAAATGTGATTGAATTATTATAATTGGAAAATTTATTAATAGGCTGCAGTAACATTCTAAGTATATGGAATTATTTTCACGAAATTTTGTTGCATAACAATAGTATAAAGTGAATTGACTTTAGTAAATTTCTATTAATAACATTGCAAAATTTCCAAAGCTTGAATTTGAATACAGTTCAATGGAAAACAAACTCAAGTAATGCTCATACTTGTTCTAAGCAACTTACAAAGTTTATAATGAAATGCAGGTGTTGAATTTGTGTGTGCAAAACAGGTCTGTACATTGACAAAAATTATAGTAATCATGGTGGCCGATATCAGAAAATTTTCAGGAATGTTTATGGTGAGATCTAATAATGCAATTTTACAGTCATTAATATTACTCTCTAACATATCTTTATTCAGTAATTTTTACTTATTTCTTTTTTTGTAATATCTAATCATTTTTTCTGTATATTTTCTTGCTCATTGTTTTAGATTCTATGCATATATGGTATATAACTACCCTCTGCCTCGTATATTTGACTTGTGTGTAAACAGACAGCAATTTGTAAAGCAATAATTTCCTAAAAGGTTAAATTTTCATGATTAGGCTCAAAGGCATAGCCAAGGGGGCGGTTAGGCGGCCGCCTCCCCTTCCAAGAAAGACCCTATAACAGTAGTGATCAAGAGAGTAGCACTTTGCAAGTCGCATGATGCTTATGAGCGGTCAAGGGCACACAACAGTTTCTCAGAAATGTATCTGAATATTTGTGTTTTGACATATTTTTCTTAAAGTTTCCTTTTACAACTAGTGCTTGATTACAAATACAAAATACCTTGGAAATTTAAGGATAATGTCACTTTTTGAAAGTCCAGTCAGTTTTCATAGAAATGAGACTCAATCTTACATCAATTGTCTATATTAATCAACCAGCGGATTTCAGGCACAGCAGAAACAGGCGGGCTGTCAATGAGTAGAGAAGACAATGGGCGGGCAGGCATCTGGCATAGAGAACAACTGGCCAGCATGGACACCAGCACACAATATTTTCCTATTCCCACTTGCATGCACTACCACCGATCTACTGTATTTAATTTCTTACCATTACCCATTTAAGTAGTATTCCTGTAGAAACGCAGTAAACTTTCTCATTTCCTTCACTTAATTTTCAATTTTTTCTTTATAATAAATGCTTGTTCCTTTTCAATTTTTATTTTTCCCAAAATTATCAACCGTGTTGCTCAGTTAAGTGGATGTACAGTCTGGTTCATTTTGCAATATCTATCTCATTTGAAAGCATATGTTGTACGACATGACAGGCTGAGATATGCTTTTTTTGTATTTCTTGTACAACCATAATTCGCAATTTGGTGTATTTTTAACCACATTTTGTAGGTCAAATAATATATGAAATTTGAAGAAACAATTTTTAAATTTTTTACAATGCGCTGTTTAATTGGTTTTACATAACTACAATTTTTTTGATGTTTTCTCAATACTTTTACTTATTCCTCAAAAACAAAAAGCTCCTTAGCCCATTTGCGAAACCACAACGAATGGGAAACATTGCAGCCAAAATAATAGTAATAGATATTATTTTGTTCCATAAATCTCACAGTTTATAAATTTAACAAGTAGAAAAAGAAAAAGATAAATTTCCTACACTAATTTCCATTGAGATTTTCACAGATAATACAAATATGAGCATTACTGGTTATCACGGTAAACTGTCTTCAGTCAATGTTCCAGTTGATGCTTCTTCAGATCAGGTGTACTTTTCCATGTTATAACCAATCAATGCTATTGCTCACTCTGCAGAAGGTATTGAGGAAGTCTATATCAGCTTTACTCATGTAAAAAATATGATATAGCATTGGCGTGTGGGAAGGGGTCTGGGAGGCAGGAACCGCCTTCCCCAAAGGTGTGTGCATAACTTTTTTTCAAGCAAATTTTCATGGATTCTGAGCCCACCTAGGGCCAAACGCAAACAAAACACTGTTCAAAGCAATGAGACTAGCAAACCTGTATTTTTCCGAAAGTCTATCTTGGACTCCCATGGACTGTTGGATCCTACCTCTGATGTCTCTCGCTGCAGGTCCATCTCAGCTACCAATATTACACCATCAACAGAACAACCTACTTGAGCAACTGTGACCTCCATAGCATGAAAAAGGGTGGTGGACTACACAATCTTACTTTTGCACTGAATACTGCAACTATCTGAACCAACTTCCTCAACCAACAGTCCTCCAACAATTCCACTCTGCTAACAACAGCAAAACTCCTACAGAGAAAAAACTAAAAATGTGCCAAAATCACAACGTCAAAACCAGGAACCAACAGTTATTCATATACTTACAAAACACACATCTTAAGTTCACACACAGTCACATGGACATTACCAAAGAAACTATAAACACCCATGGACAATTTGAACCAACGCACATCATCAACTTAAAGCCTATACCACTCTCATAATCAGCAATACAACTCTCCTCCAAGATACAAACCAAAATCAAAAGAATCTTAAATGAAAAACTATCTTCAACCAAACTACTCATAGAACTCACATAGGTCAGAGCGGAAAATCTGAACTTACTCATGAAGAAAAGAAAACTCAACAACAGTAACATACTTCACCTTTGAAGAAGACTTTAGCAAAGTAACATGGGAAGACACTCATATCATGAAGCTCTTGAATGATATGAAAGCACTCATCCAAACAGCAATCCACAAAAATTTTTCTCAATGTTATCAAGTGCTGCATTGAGAGGGCATGTAAAATTAGTAGACGCTGCTTTCTAATTTTTGTTCATGCATGCTTGCCACATTAGTTTTATGTCTTCCACACTGTTTGGCACCTGCTGCTATTTAATTATATTAGTAATTTTAGTTACAATATATAGAGCCCATTTTGTGCGTCAAAGCAGTTTAGTTACGTTGTAAGAGCTTATTTGTAGATCGTTTATCTGATGAATGAATGGAATTGCTATATATTCTCACGCATCTTTAAATGGAATACTTTTGCATACTTACAAGTAGAAGATGCTGGCTGACTATATTGCTATACTATGGATTATGCTATCATTATACAAACCCTGATGATGCTAAAAAAATATTTGTCACTTGAATGTCGATGCTGACGTAGTGGTAGTTATTTTACTGAAATTTATCAAATATTGTTTTTTGATTTTCAATTTTACATCATTTAAAATAATGATATTAAAAATATGCANNAGAGCTTATTTGTAGATCGTTTATCTGATGAATGAATGGCTCAGCCAGTTTCCGCCATATAAATTTCATTCTCTTGATTGTGACGCAATTACATTCACTAACAACTAATATTCTCAACCAATATTCACCACTATTATGTTTTGCTGAGAGTGTGTAGTGTTTTAAATTGCTATATATTCTCACGCATCTTTAAATGGAATACTTTTGCATACTTACAAGTAGAAGATGCTGGCTGACTATATTGCTATACAATGGATTATGCTATCATTATACAAACCCTGATGACTCTAAAAAAATATTTGTCACTTGAATGTCGATGCTGACGTAGTGGTAGTTATTTTACTGAAATGTATCAAATATTGTTTTCTTGATTTTCAATTTTACATCATTTAAAATAATGATATTAAAAATGTACATTTTATTATTATTTTCTAGGGTACCCAAGTTTGATCTATTAAGCTGAAAAATTATAAAAAATTGCAAGAATACTATAATGGGACAATTTACACTAAATAAAATGCAGCGCGATGGGAATAGGTGGATGTTTCTTTTCATGTCCGTATCTTAGGAATTGGGGAAGGGGGGTCATGCAAAAACTCATTACTCCCTTGGCTGCGACACTAGTGCACCTGTTAATCAAAGTTTTGCCTACAGAATTTAGAAGCATTATGTTACAAATCGTCTACCCTTTAAGCATCTACCTCTTAAGTTGAGATATTTAACAACTGAGAAGTTACCTTTTTCCTTGTATTTTTCACTAAATTGTTGTATGTTTTATTACACATTTATATGAATAACTTATTTATTTAGGAAGTTTGTATATATGTTTTTGAAGAACCTTTTCAAAATTCGGTGCCCCTAAATTTCATCTGAGATACGCAAGGACTATAAGCAAAAAGAAAAAATAATGAAAACTTTGCCGGCAAATGCATCCTATAATAAAGATTAGCGTACGAGTAGTTACCTGAGTTGATTTACTAAGTATAAGTACTAGGGGCATACTACTAACATTCAGTCCATGCAAGGAAATCGTGACTACTCCTTGAGTAGGCCAAAAAACGGAACTGATTTTGTACAAAATTAGTCACTAATACAATGGGGCTCAAATTTACATTTCTGTGTGGTAGTATGCACCATAATTGGCTCATACTATCTGAATACAGAAGGTCACATATTTCAGGAATTTATTGTTAACCTTAAACTACCCAGGTATTTTACACAATTTATGATGATTTCTATAATAATTTTCATAAACGCTTACATCCCACTAAATAAAAATATCGAAAATCTGAAAACACCACTGTATAGAGAATCGTCTCTATCGCATTTTCGCATTGTGCACACTGTGCCCAGCCGATGCTTGGGTGATCTACTGACAAAACAAAGTAAGTCTTTTAGTTACTGCTGTCATTGTATTTAGAAGGGTTTATTACTATCTGAACACAAGGAATGTGAAGAATCTGAATGTTTTTGCATAAATTTGATGTTCCATTGAAAAAATTGAAATATTTATGTACTTGAAACGCAAAAATTATTTTTATCACAAATTCTCATAACAAACGAGAAACACATTTCCAGGATTCTGTAATATCTATAGGCTTGGAGAAAATTATTTGCAAATGTGCGCAAAGAGTGGTAAGCATACCATAGGCAGCTTATAGTGAATTACATTGCCATTTGACTAAAATCGATTTGAGTAAGAACTTATTCTTCCAAGCCTAACTAAATGTTTAATTCGTAAAAAAGATTTTCGAACAATCCCTATTCTATAGTGATTAGTTGTTATAACATAGCTTGTAGCTTATGTGCAAAATTTACGTTACAATGAGTTACTTATGTTTGTTATAAGTGTAATTTCAATTTTGTAGTTGTACCACAAGTTTAAGCAATTCATAATGTTTGCCAACTATTCAGCGCAGTTCCTTAACACGGATCTTAGAGCTAAAGTATGTCGGTTTTTTTATTTTATTTAATGTTTTAGACATTAAAAATACTTTATAAATATATTTTTGAATTGTGGACTTGAATAAGTACAATTCAGTATAGAAATGTTAACCATTTCTTAAAACAAAAAGAGCTATTAATTTAAATAAGTTATACGAAATTATTCAAGGGTATGTGTAAGGTGTAATTTTCTATGGTATAAAGGTAGAGAAATGGATTGCTGTTCCTGCATAAAAAATCACTGAAAACCCTGATCAAGAATCCCGAAGGCATTCAAAGGGTGATCATATACAATTTTGTGATAATATATGCATAAACTCCCGAATTTCAACCAAGCAGTATTACAACGTATAATTTGAAAGAAAATTCAAGGTCTTCTAGAAATTCCTAAAACTAATCCCTTAGCCCTAACGCGAACACTAACCAGAATATATAAGTGATATATAAATAAATAAATAAATAAATAAATAAATAAATAAATAAATAAATAAATAAATAAATATATATATATATATATATAT
>CABFPE010000038.1:357081-367895 GCA_900660155.1 Hofstenia miamia | reverse complement strand
TTGACGACTGTTTTTCAAATTTGTAATTTCCTGATTTTTTTGGATAATGAGCAAGTCTGGGTTGATAAGGACCTAATGAAATCAAATATGATTTTTGATTGTTTGACAGTAGTTCAGGTCTTAATGCAGGATCTTGACTAACTACCGAAAATTCTGATTCTTCAAAATCAGGGACTTCTGAAGAATGTTTAATCTCTATTTGTTCAAGAGCAGAGGAACATATAAGCGTAACATCATCTGAAAAAATTTTAGTATCCTGTGCTATCATTAAGGAATCATTAAATAATTGTTCCATTTCGTCTAATTTTCTAAAACTATTTGCTGAGGTTCTTTCAATTACTCTAGTACAACTTTCAAGGCACCTGCGCAAGGCCTTCAAATATCCAATTAACTTGCAAGTCATACTCTCTAAACTTTCAGGCTTACTTAACAAATCTTCTTCTTGAGTCCGAATAACTTCATCAGAGCTGTCTGCTTTCAAAAGTATCATATTTGAAATAATTTCAGCATTACTTATGACTTCCAGTTCTTCACTGTTTGATAGAGGTTCAATAGTTATATTAGTAGACGTGGAAGTTACATTTGTTGAAGATTTTGCTGAATGAAGAAACTGTGACATGGCTTCCTTAAGACGTCCATGTTATTTCCTCCGTTTTTCAGATCGTTTTCTATTTTGGCTACCACTGGGCTGAATTTGTTTTTGACTTGGCATATCAAAGTGATAATTGACAAAACCTACGCCTATTCTAAAATAAAAGCAAGTATGCTAAATGAAAACTAGTAGAAGTTTAAGATTAACACTTAATATAATCTAGGATAGCAATTTGGGATTGACTAATTACAAAGATTGGTATTTAACATATGATTGTGCCACACAGCAATTCAAGTCTAATCCTAAAGGTCTTTAAATATTGAAGTGTATATTAGTTTCTATAAATAATGTTAAGCTTCAAAACAATAGCAGTTATATAAATAAATTCCTATATTAGCAATAATGTGGCCATTTTTATATTTATATAAACTAATGTCCATGTTCCACAGGTTTTGTCTAGCATTGATGAGCCCCTTTTGCAATAGCAGGCTCATAAACACGTTCAACCAGGGCTGCCTGTTGTGCACATGACACAGTATGAGCTTGTCTGGTTTACTGCTACTAATTGCTTCAGCCACTAAAATAGTCTAAAATTATACCCACTCCCAACTTTTATATATAAATGTAATAGAGTCAACTTTTAACAGCAAAACAAAGTGTTATAATGATGTTTGGCGGGTAAATAAATGCTATTGATCGTTAACTATCTTGGCCAATCAGTGGTAATCTGTAGTCAATCAATTAATGGATGGGATTTACTTTGTGTTGAAATGCTGGTGAGTGGAAATTAGATTCGAATTCGGTTGTAATTCATAGCATTGTCTGACATTTGGCGGTGATTTTTATTATTTTAATGCACTACTTATTTTGTTAAAGTGAATTTTACAAGTAATGGTGGCAAATTTAAATGTTCAGNCAATCTCAATTTGCTGCCCCTAGAGAAACAAATATGGATACACCTGTATCTATAGTTGCCTTTACCATCATGCCATTCACCACAACTGTAATTGTGTTTGTTTTTGATATTGGTTAGGATCAATAGTGGTCCTCGGTTTTTTCGAGACAGCACTCCTAATAGTTTTCTGATTCTTTAGTTGTTTCTTCTTCTTTGATCTTCATCATCATAATAGGTATTACGATCTTTGATTGTTTATCTGTTTTTTGCATTTGTCTTTGCAATGGCCTTTTAGGCTGCAGTTGAAGCAACATATGTTTTTTTTCTTTTAATTTTTTTGTTTGGCCATCATTGGTTTTGATTTTTTATAATTTTTTCGCCTTTTTGGTTTCATTGGATCTGGTTGTCTTTTGCTGTGTTTGGTCTTTAGGTTTCCAACTAGTTGTATTTGTGTTTGGTTTGTTCCATGAGGCTTTTTTGCTTATTCTTGAGTTGTTTTCTAGCATGACTTGTAAGTCTACTGCTTTCTGTATCATTTTTTCGAGGCTGTCATCGACATTGCATTTGATTTCAAATTGTTGTTTGACCTTCTCCAGGAGGGCTTTCATAATGTGGGAGAAGAGGTCATATTTGGAGAAGTGTCCTCCCCTTGAGCTAAGCGTGAGGAGTCATTGTACTTGCAACATGTAATTGCATATGTCATTGTATTTCTTCATTTTCATTGAGTTCAAGATTAATCTATACTGGTTTTTAAGGCTCTTGTTTTGATAATATTTGAGGAAGCCTCTGGTGAGTGCTTTGTAGTTTGTTTTGGTTTCAGTATCTAATATGAAGTAATGTTGATATGCTGCTCTGGATATATATAGTGGTAGACGTGCTGCCATAGTGGTTTGACTGACTTTGCATTCCTTCATGGTCAGCTCAAAGAGCTGTAGCCATTCTTTAAAGGTGGGAGAGTACAAGTATAATTTTCCTGTGAAGGTTTTGGGTGAGCTCTTGAATTATTTTCTCCTTTTCATATTCCTCTTCAGGGCTTAGTTTTTCTGGTTGGTTTGTTGTGCCTGGTTTGGCTCAAGTGCTCCTTCATGGCACTGTTAATTGAGTTTTGGGATCTTCCACAATAAAAATGTCATGGGTTTGTATTTGGTTTTTCGTGGGTTCATTTTCTTCATTTCCTTTGGACAATTTATATATATATGTATATAGAATAATAATTATAATTAATATGATGCATCAATATGTTTTACTTATAAACTAGAATTGTATGAATTTTCACTATAAAATCGAAGACTGAACAAATTGTTATTTAGAAGGCTCTCCCAAGATTTTGAGTCAATGTCAAGAATTTCATCCTCGTTGCTGGAATTGGCCAGACCTGTCGGTATTATACAATGGAATGAACTCTCATTTGAGATTCTATGAAGAAACTACAGCAAGTAGATTCTACCCAATAAGCATACAGAGGCCAGATTTTTCATGGGCCCTCAACTATTCAGAACGTTCCATTCTGGTCTATAGAGATTATGGTCCAGGATGCGTAATGCGACTTCATTTTAGACAGTTTAAGGCAGAAGGTATATTCATATTTAGTTCCTTTAGAATTTCCTTCTCATATTAATAGTATTCTTGAACCTTTTTGTAAACATATTAGTATTATTTATGAGCATATGCGATGTTGAATGAGACTTATTCATTTGTTGACATTATTGCCAAACGTTGTCACAATTATGACAATAGAACGTGTTTATATACTAAATACCAATTGACATCTAAAGCACTTCCAAGAGCAGCACATGTTGTTTTTGAATGTGTTATTGAAAATCAATTAATGATGTAAGAAATATTGCGCATACATTCACTACCAGAAAATGTATAATTCGTGCGACTAAAAACAACCAAATAAGCAATAACATAGGCCTAATCAATTTGCATTTTTCAATATCCGTGCTTGGTAAGATTCCCACTCAAAAATGGCGTCTATTATTCCTAAACATATCATAATTTGAAATTATGAAACCGGGACAAGTATGAGAACGAAGCAAGCCAAAACTAAGGAGACCTAGGTATATGCTGTCCCCTATATTTTTTAAAATCTTAAAGAAAAATGCAACAATATGAAGCATTCTTCACTGTATTTTTTAATTTCTGTTGACGACGTCCGCGTTTCTTTTGGAAATTGAATATTTAAAATTTTTTCGCAATAATTAATGCGAAATATAATTACACGTTAGTGGCTTCATTGATTAATCACACTAGTATATGTATTTTCTTCAGCGGAGATGAAAACGCGTCGTAACCGTTTCAGTTTAGGTCATTGTTTTGAGCTAAATAAAAGTAGTCCGGTTACTTATGGTGAAATTATGATTGGGTCGGATCAATAGAAAACAGTTCGAAACTTGAGAAATACATGTTTCTAAAAATCATGGAACATCTTATATACCAAGGTATAATTGAGTTATGTCAGACTGCTAACAATTTTAAATGGGTCTGGCCAGAAAGTAAGCAATTTTTATGGTTTTGATCCAATTTTTTTACTCGCTTGCAACTCCTTCAGTTACTGATAAGGAAAGCAACAGGCAAATCGGGATTCATATAAATCAGGAAATAATTCGATTGTTAGTTGCAGCTGCAAAACACCAGGTGTAAAGAAATATCGGGTTTAGTAATATCTTAGGCCGGAACAAAAGTACAAACTGCCAGCCCTTCTGGAAGTTCGAACTATTCCTAACCTTTTGTAGCATGATAGTTGAATTGGGATTAAAAAACAACGAATTAAATCAACGGATAAAAACTGATGTTAGTGTCGGTTAATAAATTAACATTTGCCCTATAAATTAACCATCAACTTATTTTACTCGTCCCATGGAACTGCTACCAACTTAAGCTTTAATTAAAGATCTTTCAAGTTCTTATAAGAACTTTTAAAAGTGTCACTATTATTAGTAAAAAATTAGTTTGCTTCCTTAAAGAGTTGCATTGGAGTACAGTACTGGAAAAAAGAATTCGGCCGCGCATGATTTGTCATAAATATTTCTAAGAAATGGACATCAAGAATGTCATAAGTATTTTGTAATTAGATTTGGTGTTGCAGAAAGAGGAATTCATCAATGTTTAGGCATAATTATCACTGTTTACTTTAAATCTCAAGAAAAAATGCCAGCTAATATTTTCTTGGAAAAATGTATTCGGCCATTTCAGACCAAATCAGAGAATCTGTAAATAATTCAATTAGTTGAGCTGTTTTCAGTCTATTTTTATTGAAAAAGTCGAATAACAGTTTTTCTTCTCCATATATGATGCCTGGTTACGTGCCTCTTGGCATCCGCGAGTTGATTATCTCCAAATATTTGGAAGGGATGAGTCAGCATAATATAGCCCGACTTGTAGAGCGACCTCGACGTACTGTCGGGGATATCATCAGATGTTTCACTTCTGAAAATATCATTGCCTCCAAGCAAAGTCAGGAAGACCAAAAAAGACCTCCAAAACCTCAAATCAGCTCTTAAGTGCGTTTCAAAGCAAAATCCCAGGAATAATTTAGAGGAACTTCGCAAGGAATAGGCTGATGGTCACATCGTGACGGCAAGAACTGTACGAAATATCCTGAAAAAGTACTCAAATGAGAGTTTTGTGGCACCCAGAAAGCAATTCTTAACCTCAAAGCAAAGATTACGCCGGCGGAGGTGGTCTAAGTTGATGAGAGACAATTCATCTAAACATTGTTCTAATGCTATATTTTTACATGAGTCAAGATTTGAGATATACATGTACTCATCAAAAAGAATGTTCATAAAGAGACCAACTAGGCAGAAGTTTAGATTCTTGCCTCATCAATTAACTCGCTGCACCATGAAGTATGGTGGGAAGTCTGTAATAGTATAGGGTGTAAGTGTTCACATCACTCTCTTCGAAGTTCTCAATATGCTCGTATTCTCGAAAAGGAACTTTTGCCACTCCTTACAAGTGATTTAATATATCTCCAGGAGGGTGCTTCATGTCATGCCTCAAAAGAAATGTAAAACACAATAATAGGGTTGCTATCTTTTCCTACTGACCTGGCCAATCTCCAGACCTTAACATTATAGAAAATATGTGGAAGAAGGTCAAATATCGTATTGGACTGCATACTCTTCACGGAAGACGAGCTGTGGAGCGCAATAAAGAAAGAATATTATGGAATTTCCAATAGCTTTATTGAAAGACTTTTTGCGCAATCCCTGATTGCTTTGAAGTTGTTATTCGGTTCAAAGGGATACCCTACAAAATATTACAAAAAATTTTGTTACTAAGTCCTTATATTGCATCAATTATTAATGTATGTATCTTATTTTGAATTGACTTTTTTCTGATTTGCTCATTTGTTAAAATTTTTTCAGGTGGTCGAATACATTTTTCCAACACAAGTTTTCTAATTTTGATTAAAAATTAATAGCCAATTGTTATTCTACATATTTTATGGTATTACACATACTGATTTTCCTTTCTCAATCAACGTAACACTTAGTTATAATCTTAGAAACACTCTATCCAATGAATGTTCATTATTTATTCAAAATACATATTTCAAGTGTTGTATATAGTTTATTAAATTTGTTTTCGGGGACCAAAATCAAATCTGTATTCCAATAATGCATTGTATTACATTAGGAAAGCTTAAAATTACTCAAATTAAATTATCAAGAAAAGCAATATTTAATTGCTAATCTTCAATAATTTTATCTTATTTTAAAGGGAACAGTTCCAATGTTATGCTTTAAAAACTAAGCTAATAATTTTCAAGTTGTAATCACACTTTTAAAAAAACTTATAGGAACTTGAAAAAACTAAAAGATCTTTAAAGTTTAAGTTGGTAACCTTTCCATGGGTATTAATGAATGTAGTTCATTTTAGCAATTGGAGCTATGTTGATATTGGATGGTGTCTCAATCAATGTCAATTTCTACCCCCAAACATTCACAAATGGCGATGTCTTTCCATATTTGCATCCAATAAGCAAAGTCAGAAATACAGAATACGGAGATGAGGGATACATGCTGCAATTCCCGTTTTGCTACAATCAATCAGCGGAAATATACTTAAAATTTTCTAATCCACTTTATAGAGACTTCAAATCAGCAATGGAAAAATTAAAATCATGCAGCTTCAATCATGACAGACATACGTGTGGTGAGTACACGTCTATATACTCCATTATAACCTCGACAAGATTGCCATTCGGCAAGAAACTTGAAGGATTCTCTATTGCAAATTATGAGAAATTAGAATTGCCGTATAGGGAGCTTGCGAGTTACTTAAGCCAACCATCTTTGTTCAGGCATGCCTGCTTACAGGAGAACTTTTTCTTAGACAATAGTTATATTTTGCATGAAGGCTTTGGATATTCTGGTGTAATCACATCGATTCAAATTGAAATTAGTGATCAAAAGGACCCCACCTGGTTAAGTTACTTTATAACCATTATTGCAGATGGCAAATCATCTTATATTTATCAAGTAACACTTAATGGTTTTTTCTCAATTTCAACAGACAAAAGGGAAATTACTTCAGTGCTTAGTGAGTTCATTCCTTCACCATGCAATCCAAGTTTCTACAGAGGAATTTTTAAAATCCCAATACCATTCAAAAATAGTGTAAAGGTAATTTTGCGCGGTAACACTCATACAAAAATATTTTATCAAGTCTCTTTTGAAAGAAAAGTCCATAAAGACAGTATTTCCTATTTGAGAATTGTCCAGTCAGCATTCAATTTTCATGCATACCAGAAATCAAAAGTATTTCTTAATCTAAAGAACTGCACGGGACGATATATTGGAATGTCTCTTACAGTGACTGCGAGGTCTAATTCATATAACTATATTGAAACTGATATTGATATATGGAAAGATGGTCTTAAACTTCCTGTATCATATGGAACCGGATTGGAAGATTATTTTGGGTATAATAGTGGATGTGCCAGAATCACCAAAACCTTACCTTTTCAAGGTTGCATTCTTGATAATATAAAGATAGGTATGTATTTTTATCGATATTATATTTTTGATCCTTTGTTTTTCTTTGATTCTCTTGAAATTGCATTGGAAGGTGAAGGATCAAATATTGGAGTTGAAAGCGAAATTTCCGTTGAGGCTCTGCATCAATTGGAAGCAAATCACAAATCATTTATTACATCTACATTATTTCTGTACATTGAAAATGAAAAATCTAACATGATGTTAGTTGACATTTTTGAAATTGGAGATGAAGCTTCACAGAGTTTACATAAGTTTTCCCCTGAACAAACCAACTTGAATTGTATTCAATTAAGGCCTACACAATATACTGGTATAAAGCATCAAAAAGTGCACTTAGCCCCTAAAGTTTGTAATATAAGCTCAAAATTTATCTTCCAGTTTCGTGCTCTGCCCAACAGAGATTTGATTGTAAGAAATCATTTTGAATGTGTCCCATTTCATTGGAATAACGAAGCTAAGATTGTAGTAAACAGCAAGCTTAATGTTCATTGGTTCATTCCAAAAGGTTCTATTGACGCTGCACATTCCTTGTGTGATCATGAAATTGCAATTCATAAGGATTTTATTGAAAGCACAAACACTATAGAAATTCAGCCCTTGACAACTTGGAGAAACTTCAGATTAGAATTCTTCTCTATTTTGTAGATATTTATTTTAATTTTGAAAATAATGTTTAAAAAATATTTCAGTTTGGCTTGAAATGCATGTGCCAGTTTATATTTAGCCGAAACTAGAGTTATATTTACAATTTTCACGATTGTCAATCATTTCGTAAATTTACAACAAATTTGCAACTCTAAGCAATCTTGATGTTGATCACGTGTCTGATCAATAATTTTGTGTTACCATTACACTGATAAGGATATTTTTAAGATTTTTAAAGTTCTTGAAAAAATCTTTTCCGCTCTTTTAGCTAGATATACGCATAACTCTGCAATGAATATATAATACAAGTTGACTAGTTACTTCGTTTGCTGGGGCCTTCCCATTATTGAGATTTTCAAATTCAAGAAAGCAACCGCCTTTTCTGACTGAGTGAACGCAATTTCTGAATTTAAAATGTTGCCACGTTTATCTTACAATGATTTATTGATTAAAAAATATTAGGATATGAAATGTGGACTAGCATTTTGGGACACTCTGTGTAAGAGTAAACATTAACTCAAATTTAAGCCGTTTGGAATTGACAAGTGCATTCTGGTCCCACTCAGTGATGCAACTGTGTTTTGCGCCACCGAATATGGCTTTAGAGCTGAGTCAATATTTTGAAAAACCCCTTAAATCGGGTCACTACATGAGCAAATTTCGGAATTTCCGAGAATCCTAATTCAAATTCAATATATTAAAAAGTTTTTATGTTCATCTTTAAGTAAATTATGTTTATGCAGCAAATATGCAGCTTTGTAGATAACCACCCTTAAATTCATAGCGAGGGTACAATTGACACAGTACACTTTACAAGGGTAATTTTGTTCTTTGCTTGTTTGTGTCTTTTTCCTCAAAGCAGTAAATGTTACTAGATTTATGAATTTACTAGCATAATGCGTAAATTAATATAATTAGCATAATGGGTCTATATGACCCATTACAAGCAATTGTTCGAAACAGCGCTAGAAAAGTATACTGTTAAATATTTTTTATTTGTTGTCGAGAAATGCTCATTTTTGCATAAGTTATTCTTACATTTGAATATTCAATTTTCAATTAAATTGATTGATGTTCCTTGATAAATTTATTTTAATAAAGTTTCGAATTAGATAGAATATGTAATAATTATTCACTGAATTTAGTATCATCAAAATTACCTGAGCACCCTTTTCTAGGAGTAAATATGTACTTCATTGTTTTCAAATTCAGTTATTTGATAATAGCTTAGTGGTTTTTTCCACAGGTCACACTCGAAAACAAAAAAACCTTTCCAATTTTATTTGCACTCTTGCAATGCTCCAACCCCAGGTGTTCTTATGGAAAATTGAGCAATAACTTGTAAAGAAAGTGTATAGATACATTTAGGGATATTAAAGATATTGTACAACTTGTAGTAATTTGTGATTACCAGTTGCACCTTAAAATGTTAGGAAATCTGATAGGCCTCCATAGTATTAACATTAGTGCAGGTCGCAGTTTGTCTTGTTTTATGTGAAAATATAAGAAATGGATAATTAAAACGATTTCGTTGTTAAATACGAATTTGATAGAGATTACTTGTTTTAGAAATTCATAGGAACTTTTTCGCTGTGCTAGAAACAAATGATGAATAATATCTATTTTGTCGTTTATAATATAATTTTTTTTAACTTTTAAAACTTTTTACCAAGCTTTATAAGTAGCTGAGCAATTTGAAATTTGCAGCTGTACCCATTATGTGTGATAGGCCTAATAAGCGGTGCTACCTTGAACCAAAATATAATTAAGGGATTGTTTGTGTCATATTTCCACAATAATTGAATTTATTTTTCATTTTTACTTAAATTTCTATTTAAAAATGCTTTATATGGAACGTTTAATGTTAATGCCTTTGCACTGCATTTGTTGTGTTCTGTGGGTTGAAGAAATGGCTGCCACCTGTTATTGAAAAAATGAAATTGCTAAACTACTTTGCAAAAGTAAGAGTTGACTATTTTATTTCAATTACTTATTCCAAAACATTTCTATCATGGAAATACAACTGACAATTTCAGTTGAATAAAATTCCATGTGCAGTTAGCAATAAATTAGCACTTGATGGTTAGGAATTCTGACTTGAATTCGTTCAAAGTAGGTCCATGTACATCCGAGTCATTTGAGTTAAAGGAAACCTGCTCAAATTCAATTCTTAATCAAGCTTAATATTGCGAAAAGAAAACATACATTTTCCTTTGTAATCAAACCTAAATTTATTGTTTAGGTACCTATATCGCTATAAAAATATTTTTTTAAAAACCGATAATTTTACTAAATTGTATCAATTTATATATTAATATAGGCGTCACTATACTGTGGTTGATAGTGATGTTTCTACCTGCTTGACCACAAATATTGGTGTTCCTCAAGGGACCGTTGGTGGACCAACTTACTACAACTTGGCTGTGAATGATGTAGACCATTTGATATCAAACGACGCCTCAGTTAAATCCACTGTTTTTGCGGATGATAATACCGAAGTCATAGGAGGATCGACTGGAAATGATGCTGCATTCCGGGTGGTTGAATCCCTTGTCGAGCAGTTTAACAAGAAGAACTTGAGTTTGAACATGGCGAAGTCCAAAGAAATCGTAGTGTGCTCTGGCAAGAGACAACAAGAATCAGTTGAATGCATCCCAGGCATTCAACGAGT
>CABFPE010000038.1:324080-334415 GCA_900660155.1 Hofstenia miamia | reverse complement strand
TATATATATATATAGTCCGCATATCGTGGGGCACTTCACTAAAAGTTACATTCAACTGCTTAGAGGCAGGACTTATGAAATACTAAGTAATTGAATATAATTCGTGCTTTTCAGCAATTAAAAAAGTAACTCTAATTTTGAATAACCAATAGTTTTTTGAAGGAAAAATATATTTTCAAAACTTGAAACCAAAGAATCTCATAGTTCTAATAATAATTTTGTTTACATTTGTTAAAGCCATTTTCTATGAAATAGTAACCTTGCAGTAATAGCAAAGTATACAGCTAGGAGAATCCAATCATGAATAATCGCGATGACAAACAGTTGACTTGTTTTAAAGTGATTTAATAAATGCACCGGCCATAAACTTCATAGGCCGTGCTGAATCTCTTAGAAAATAGGTACATATTGAAGTAAATATATATCCATGTAGAGCATATGCGCCAACTACCTGTATTTATTAACAAACTTAGTTTTTTCTTATTCTTTTGCACTTTTAACTATGCCCATAATTGATTGACGAAATCTCATATTGGTAAAGAAAAAAATAAAAAAATTTACAATAGAATTTGAATGCGCTAAAATAACTGCGGTGAAAAAAATAAATAAATTGTTGGAATTCTGCCAAAATTTTGCTTGTTGGGCGGGTGACCACAAATAAATTAACATTTCAAAAGTATAAGAAGGTAAATACAATGTAACCATTACAACACAGATTGTGACTAAGGTCATAGTCACGCGTAAATCTTCTTTTTTATGATTCTTTGAGAACTTCTTCTTTAACATTTTTGCACGGTAATGCAGTCGAAAAATAATTGAAAAATTTCCAATGGTAATTGCCATTAATGGTACTGTAAATGCGAAGTATATATTGAAAAAGGATAAAGCTTCCTTATCTATTTTAAAACAGTATTTAGTTTTGTAAAATTTTCCATTCCAAAATACGACACCAGATTTAGCTTGATACTCTTTGTAGAAAGGAAGACAAGCTACCAACGATGCAACAAAAATCATTACACAAATAGAATGGCTTATCACTACTTTGTTAAGAGATTTTGCTAAATTCACAGTGAATACATTAACAAAACGATCCAATGTAATGGTAAGGACCATGTATGTCGTGTGGAGAAGGTGAAATTTCATTACCGCCCCAATTATATTACAGAAGTTTGGAATTTTTTGAAGTACATGCTCCTCATAATAAAAGCAGAAGGGTAGCTTAAGCAAAACATAGTCAATACATGTGAGAAGATCAGCAACAGTTAAGTATAAAACATATACCATTGATGTTTTATTTTTTATAAAAGGCTTTAAAAATATTGTAATCAAAATGATTATGTTTGTCGAAAGTCCCACCGATCCAATGATAACAGTTTGACCACCGAAAAATAACAGATTGTCGTAAAAAGCGCCTGGATACCCATAGCTAAAATTAGTCGCGTTCATTGCAGTTTTAAAACTGAATTATGTTGATTTGAAGCGTATTTAAATAATTATGGCTGGAAATGATTGGATGGAACACTTAAACATTTTGACAAATCATGAACCAATTTTTTGCTATCCAATGGCAGACATATAGATATTTTGGATTCTAAACGAAATTCTTAAATATCTCTCTCAACAGTGAAATAGAATCCCACGAATTAAGATATACAACTCTAATCAATTCAAACATGAATAATGAGAGTCAGTTGTACAATGTTTAATGTGAAGCATTAAAAATTATTATTGTGTGTAGATTTTTACCACTTAAGATTCAATCATTGGCTTAACATTTTAAAGTAGATTAGTGAGTTGTGTAAAAATTTCGTCGGATCTGCAGTGACTCGTGGTTTCGTGCTGATCGACTTTAAAATTTAGGCAGTGTGCACATTTTATGCAACACAGAGTGAGAAGAGAACTAAATTATTTATTCTACAACCAAAATTTGTTGCATAAATACAATAAAATGAAGAGAAGAAGCTCCTTAGTGTTATCTTTGAACATATGCAAAATTATATGTTATGTAATTAAATATCAATACCTCAATGATTAATGAATCTATTACTCTCAAGTTATGACCAATTGTTTTTAAATTTTCACATATAGAGTATCCAAAGATTGAATGTGTGTCCAAAAAAGCAAGCAATTGAATTCTTGAAAATTTCTTCTAAAAACTTTTTCAAAGATGAATTAAATCAACTGCCATATCTCAGTCAATTTCGAAAACATGTCCTTATATATCTAAAGTTTTTTGTTTTGATATAGAAGCGCTTTTGGGCAGTTTTCTGTAAAGCATACGCTATAAATTTTATTTTGAACAATAAAATTGAGATAGTTCCAAGAATATTAAAGATATGCTTTATAAATAATCACCAATAGTTTTTAGAAAAACTGTAATATCTCTGTAAATATTGCAACCATGGCATTCAAACTAGCTTAATTGATTCCAAATATGCTTCAGCATCTATAATTGCTCGTATTGAAAAAGAAAAAAGAAAAAAATAAAAAACAAGTGTTATTTAGTATAATTTTCTGTAAATCATGTGCTATAAATAAATTTTATTTTTGAAAAAATTTTGAAGCTATGCCTACTAAGTCATAACCAATCGTTATAAAATTGAATTTTACACCCATCGACTGCCTAGAAAGTCAAATTGCAATAACAGAAAGGAAGCATTTAGCAATTACGTTAATGAAAAATTTTGCAAAAATGTTTTCAATATTTTTAAAAATAATGCTGCCATAGCTTTCAAATGAGATTTTTTGGATTTGTAATACGATTTTACATCTAGACAGAAACAAAAAAGTAGCGGCTAAGACCACTTTTCTTCAAGATTCTACAACGCATTTTGTCTAGATGGATCCTGTTTGTACATCATATCAAAAACATGCAAAGAGAAAATGTATTCATGATCAAATATTCATTATTTGCTAAGAGTAGACAAGATTTTTTTCATTCAAATCTAGAGAAGTCAATTCTACGCATTTTATTAGAAGAATGCAAGAATTCAAACAGCTGCAATCCCATTGTAGTATTATGGCATGATGCAATAAGGAACTCCTTTACAGATTGGAAAGCAGAAAAAGGCATTTACTATTATTGCTTTAGAGAGGTTGTTTTGTTGATAGAAATTCAATGGTAGAAAATATGATAGTACTATGAAGACTCAAGAGATACTATTTTAGGAAAATGTTTTTTTCATAAAGTAACATAGATTGCCCTTGGAAAATATGTGCAAAAAATGGAATGTAACTGTATGAACCCTGAAAATGAAAAATTGAAAATTTCTAAGTTTGCTTTTGTATTTTGGACATAGTTTTTCTTATTAACCTGTATTAAACAAGGCTGTTATTTGTTTTTTAGGGTTAGCAAAAATATATATTATTAGCAGTTGATTTAACAAAACATATTTGAATTCAAATTTTTGGTGTGCACTGTCAGGGAATGTATGATATATGAATTTCCAAATATGCACTAATATAAAAATATTAAATTTTTAATTTTGATATCTTTAACATTAAGATTTAAATATATTCTTTGAATTTGATATTATTCTATTAAAATTTAGGTTGACTTTGATCAATACTGGCTGATAAAGTTTCAGTGGTTCTCTAACATTTTCTGAGAATTTATTCCTTGTTTTTTTACCTAATTTATTTTAATATTTATTAAGCAATCTATGGATATACGCTTTCTATTAGGGATAGCGCCACAACGACATGGCGATGGTTAGCGCACATCACGTACGATTTGGAATGCTGGCTAACATATTTTACTCATAATCTTATTGGTTTTGCATGACACACAACTTACTAAAAATAGTGTATGCTTGAATGTAAAAAAAGCGTAACATGCTGTGTTAGATGATTACCCGGAAAACCAGGCATGGTTACAGTTTTGGGTGAAACTCATATTATCACGAATTTATTGTGACTTTATTTTGGATTTTCTTATTCTCAAGCAAATACAAGGATTATTAAAATTTTTGCCGAAGCATTAGTACAATTATAGTAGAACTAAAAATTGACCAGGATGCACCAATAGAGGTTTCACAGAAAATCTCACACAATCGCTAATATTTTACTTTCTGCATTAGTGTTTGAAAAAAACTTTTAATCTCATCATTCATTTAATGCGAATCAGACTTTGTAGCACTACAATTGCTTGTCTAATTGAAGAAATTTTGAAATTGACATTATTGTAAATTTGTTGAAATCATGGAAGCGCATGTCTTCTGATCTGCTGAATTCTTTATTCAGGAAAATAAATATTTCAAAAAAAAATTTTTGCTACTTTATTACGCTTAAATATCTAGGAATTCATAAATATTTATGCTCTTATGTTTCGTAGACTAATCAATTTATCCACTCTCAAACGGTTGAAAAATATCTCCTCTTTCAATTTCAATTTGAAGATCATTGAAACACATTGTTGGCAAACACTCCCGATCACAGAAGACCTCGGATTTGCACACCACCAGCCTCAATGAATTTGGGTTGTCATTATATATAAAAGCAGACAGTTATGATTAGCTGTTGCTCTGTTGGGCTTTGGACCTCCTGATTTCCTGAAAATTAGAAATAGAGAGAATTTAGAATTGTTCAATCAAGAATAGTGAATTCTTTCAAGTACCTTTAGCATAAATTCTCAATACAGGGGGAGAAAATGGTTTGTTTAACGTTAATACAATTGCTATCTATGCTGTGTCTTCATTCATTCCTAACATAAAGAGCTTTAAACGAGTCGGATATACCGTATGCCGGTTCAGTTTGAGTTACCGTTTTGAGCTGAATAAAACGTATTGAGTTGGGTCGGATCTCATTTGTTGAAGTTATTTTTGGCTCGGATCAAGTCACTTTAAATAAAAGCTATGAAACATATATCATACGCATTTTAACCGAAACGTAGTCTTTAATAATTTAAATGATATTTAAAATTTACATGCATTGAACATATTTTTCACGAGCAACTTACTGTAAAATAAAGAAATGTACTTGTTATTAGACCAATCTCATCTCAAAATGAGGCGTCATAGCAGTTTTAGATGCTTCATCATTACAAAATAAAAGAAATAGATACAGTAATTTGCAAAATGTTAATCCCAAATGCATATATTTATAACATTTTTGATAGTTTTGGCATTTGATTCCTTCAATTTTCTATATAATATTATGTTGAACTTCTGTAGTAAAAATATAGCAACAATAAAAACGCTGCAAATGAGTGTGTAATTCTATTATTGAGAAAAAAAATGTTCCTGGGAATCAATGGAACACTTCATAAAAATTAATTGTTTACATTGTTTATTTCACTGCTTTGTCGAGTTGGGTTAGAATTATATTATTATTATATTAGTAGAATTGTATATAAATCTGTTCAGAATAAAAAAATTCTATGTTGGTCGGTTGGAGTTGGGTCATGTTAAGTCCGATTTTAAACCGTTTATGACTCTGCTAACATATATGCCATCTTTGTGCACTCTAAATACTATAAGTTTACATGTTATTCTTATCATCAATTTTTAAGCACAATAACTTCTCTCATTCATTTATTGTGAAAATCTGTGTAGCGTTGTATACTAAATATCAGAGGGGAAATGGACCGGGTTGGGTTGGGTTGCAGAACACTTTAAGGCGTGTCATGTCGCGGGTCATTTATAGTCTTTAGGATGGAATATCAGATTTAAAGAACAATTTAAGAAATCAAACAGTTGAACATTTGAAAATCTTAAAGATTCAAATAATTTTGTATTTTTTTTGATGTCGTATTGTATTTATTGATAATTGGTGTTAAAACATTTTGTACGTATTATACTTGCAGTATTTCTTTGATCAGGTTGGGCGCGAGTGAGTGCTAGTCGGGTTGGATAGGGTCGCGTCGGGATTCATTTGTAGGAAGGGAACGGGTGGCACGTCAAAAAAGTTACCCGTTTCCCACCCTAATAAATATACTGATCAATCAAATCAACATATTTACCTGTCAATGAATCAATTTTGACCATCATATACATTAGTTTGTTCAATGTCAATAAATAAATATGGTTCCAAAGATTAATTAATTGAAGAGAATCAATTTTCATTGTAAGGTTGCCTACAAAACTTTAAACGCTCACCTTTCTGATATGTTATGCAAAATCATAGCAAGTTTATCTGAACCAATAATAACATTATGGAGAATTTCTCCGATTTCAAATTTAACAAAGGTTTCTTGAAATTAATTTCTACTAGAATTGTAAGATACTGCATTAAAAACAGTATACTATGATCTTTGCCACGAATAACGTTAGTAGTACACGTTAGAAATTGTAATTTTCCATTTGAAATAGTCTCAATTAAAATACTTAGTAATTCAATTAAGCAAATATTAACATACATAACAGTAGTCTATTACCAATCTTGTAGAATTCATTCTAATTGTGCAATATGTTCTTTAACCCCCCCCCCCCTAAGAAATAAGGTTGTATCTCTAACTTGAAAAAAGATTTGGCCCTAATTTTTTTATGTTTGCCTAATGTATGTTATGAAAACGAATCACTAAGCGGTATAAATTTTATGATAATTTTTTGAGATATATTTTATTCCATAATACCAATACTTCATTAATTTCATCCCTCGATCCATAAGGTGTTTCGGAAATGTCTGTTTAAATATCGCTGTTCTGATGTCACTGTCAACTATGACGTCAGATCACCAGGAAATTAAAATTTTGTTCTTTTAGTATTCAGCTGTATGTAAGCTGGACGATTGAGGTACCCCATCAGTTAGAAAACGGAAAAAACCTGCCGACATAGGGTTGAACATAATGACCAGAGGTAAAGCCTTATGAGGAAGTATATATGAAACAAATGACAAACATTAAAATCTGTTATGACTAAGTAGCTATTCCTGTTATAGGAACGTACAAAGCAAAACGTAAAAAAAGACTTTCTTAAATGTCCCTATTGACATTTTCATTCAGTAAATGTTATACTTTAAATATATGTCAAGCATGCTTATAGTTTCTGTTTGAATTTCTATTGTTTTATAAGCAAAAGCTTAAACAATCTCTTGAATAAATATTTTTTAAGCTTAGTATTTTTTTTAGCATAGGGGATATCTCATAATCCTCAAAGAGTTGGAGAATTGATTTCTTAAACACGATTTAAGGATTTTTTATACTTTACAATGGGAATGTGTTTATGTAAATTTGATACTGATCTTCTTCTCATTTGGAGAAATCGTAAAATTGTCCTTTTGTCGCCTCCTTCGATTTTCTTCAAACAGATTTTCATGTTTGATGCGTTTTCATTTTGTAATTGAAGATCTTTCACTAATACCATCTCCAATTTTACTCAAAATAACTTTAGATTCTATATTCCGTAAAAATGGTATTGTTCTGTATTAGAGGTCTGCGGTACCGATACCGGTCCGGTATTTTACCAGATTAAGAAATGCGGTACCATTAATGGTACATTACAGGGCTGGTGCTACTTTGTAAATCTTTAGCGGTTCCGAGACTTCAGTGGTTCAATCATATTTGGCTATTTGGCTGTGAGGCTATCTCAAAGCGCTCATTCAAGCTGACATGGTAATAAATGACGGATTTAAGGACACGCATAGATTCTGTAAATGTTAATTAAATTTTGTTTTTGACAAAATTAGTGGATATTTTGTGTTTCTTGTTTTTATTTTAACCTTTTCAGCTACTAGTACCGCGGGTCCAAACGGTACTGGTAATAGGATTTGCGTTCTCTGGACGGTATTGGGCGGCACTGCGACAAGATTATTGTGTAGTACTATTCTGTGTTCTTCTCAATTTTAAGATTTGAACAAAATGTTAAGTGAGTGTTTAGATAAATTTTCAAATAAGAAAAAACATTGTAAATGGAAGTTGGACAACTTGTAAGAAAGCCTTTATCTAAGCTTATCAAATGCTTTGAAAGGATTCATTTACTTGCTTAGAAATGTATCTGTAAGATGGATATGGAATATCATGTATTCCATAATACAATGAAAAAAATGTCAATAAGTAAAATAATGCATAATTTTTTCGTTATGAATTCCTTAATATTAGGATATCGGCAAAATTTAAGAACAATAAATTCAAAATATATTGCTTTTAGGTTTTGCATTTGAGTTGTGGAGTTCAACTACATAAAGAGAATATAATATCTTAACTGAATTTGCTTTAGAATTCAATTATTAATGAATATTAAGCATTTAATAATTTCCCTTATAACACAACTTATTTGGAGAATTTTTACAGTTCATTGACATTTTGTGAACCAGCAAATTGTGAATTCAAACTTATTTTTGGATTAAAAAACTTTTTCCTGTTAGTGAATGAGTGAAGATTAGAGTAGGCCTCTATGTTTCAATATTTTAAAAAATCCATAGAAATTTTGTAATGCGATAAATATGCCCTCCAAAGCAGTTTCTCTTTCATACATAATTTGAACTTAATGAAAATAAAGAAGATTCAGTATCCCAATTCCATGAATTTACCCATTCCAAGTGGTTCCATGGCATAACTTCTAATTTGGTCGACATTGGCAAAAGTAATTAGTTTTCTAAATTGCGTGTTTCAATTTCCTCATTCATGCTCACATTTCAATGTTGGTTCCAGTCTCACTGAAATATTTAGTTCCATGTTGCAATAAGACAAAAGGAAGCTGATTTATTTTTTTTACAAAGAAGGTTGTAACGAACCTTCTATTTAAAAGCGCATAAATGATGTGCTTGGAGAAAATTCCATAACCGCAAGAACGTGTCAACAATTGCTCAATAAATTCAACAATGGAGATTTTTATACAGGAGAAGCCGAAAGAACAGGGAACCCATTACTTGATATCGACGACAAGATTACCAAGCGCATTGGTAATAATACATATACAACTACAGCAACGATGGCAGAAGATATTCGTGTTAGTAAAGAAACAATAAAACAACATTTGTTGAAAATGGATCAGCGATTAGGCAAAATATACATTCGAAGAAACTTTGAGGGCGATACTATAATTGATTAACATCAGTTTCTCTTTTGTGATGTTCCATATTAGGATCAGAATAGCGAAAATTTTTTTTATTATACTTTTGCACCCCTAGCAAATTGCATAGCAATCCTGAACAGTGCTTATGACAACATTACTAATGCTTCCCTGTAAATATCATGGCTTCAAATAAATGCAAGATCTGTGTGAATTATATTATTATATTTTGAGAAATCAACCCTTTATAAATATTATAGATATATAAATGCAAAAAAAATAATCTGAAGAATATTTTTAGAAATTTAGCATTTATAAGGATATTAGATCTTGACACCTAAATATATTTTCTTGGGTATTTAAAGATCAACAACCTTTGCCATTTGCTATTCGCATGTTTAGCTTGATAAAAATTACGGTAGTAACACTTATTATTATCTATTAATAAGGCGTTTTTTTCATATATCTTGATATAAACAAAACTGTTAAACCTGCATTTAACAGGATTGAACTCTACTACTTAAATGTCTTGATGTAAAAAAACGCATGTTTAGCCTACAAAATAATTTGAAGGAACAAATGAGCCAATCTAATTGTGCTTTTTCTATCATAAGTTATTTGGGTCTCCATTACCTTCCAATAGCTGCAAAGCTGAACTTTAGCTTGAGACAAACCAAAATTTTAGTTGCAACATTGAAAAGATGGGATATCGCCAGGAATGTCTACCAAACTTCATTTTCTGAAATGTCAATTGAATGTTTTTCATGAATATTAAGTTTGTTTAGTGATCAACAAAAACAACTCAAGAGACTTATTTAGAAGTGTTGTAAATCTAGAAAATATTGAAATCTACAGAAAACAATATTTTGAGAGTATATTCCGGCTTTATAAAATTTCTGTATGCAAACAATCTACTTATTAGTTACTTAATCACAAAGGAAAAGTTTGTTGAAAAGCTAAGAGCCTTGATAATGTCTTAGTTAAATAAATTTGAAAACTATCCTATTTAGGTTATATTTTTTACTAATGGCTTCTGGATAAGCATTAAGAATCTGCTTAGATAAAGATCAAAATAAAATTGGATGTTTGTGTATAATTATATAAGTGATTTGAGGAATTTCGGCATCTCCATCATGATACAATTTTTGATTCCTGATCTTAATCATCTATTTAGGTAATAAACTCCATTTCATGATAATTCCTAAAATAGGGTTTCCACTATGAAAATATCCTCAAATTCGTTTTTAGCAGCATCAAATTTAACAAAAACACTGAAAAAAAGTACTCAAAAATATTTTTTTCACACAATGTTGTTCGTGAAATACAGCTCCAACAATTCCATGCGCGTCTAGTTGTCCATATGTATATATATATATATATATATATA
>CABFPE010000038.1:303094-319235 GCA_900660155.1 Hofstenia miamia | reverse complement strand
ATAAAAGAATTAACAACAATCAAATATTTAACCAGTACCTGCTAATTCCAGTTGTTTACAATTTCGAACGTTTGAATTTCTGTTCGTCTGCCGATTACGCAGTTCTGCCTTAATTAGCAGTAGCGATTTAGTCTAGTGCCGTTTCGCCAAATTAATTAATTAATATCAAAAATACTGCACTATAAATTTACAAAAATAACTAATTAATCTTAATCATGTGTTTTTACAATTAATCAATTAATATTTCATTTTAATATTCAGTCTTAGTTTCTTCTTCTTCTCTCTTAGTTTGACCACATATGATTAGATTACGATTATGTTACACTGCATATCATCTCTTGCTCTTTTTCTAAAATGGCTGTTGTTAGGTAGAGCATTAAGTATAGCTAATGCTATATTAATTAAGTAAATACAGTTAACAACAATATAGTGTAATATCCTCTACCAGGCGTTGTCACTATATATCTACTGTTACCTTGAACGTGTATATTTATGCAATAATACCAAATTAATTTATTTTAGTAACGGTTAAGTGAATATTGGATGGTGCGTGATTAGATGTCAAATTCTATCCTAAACAAACTTGTCAACGAGCCAACATTTTTAAGATTGATTCCGTTCGTTTTACCTTTGAGAATTTTTGGCTCGGCTCGGCACATAGAATAATTAAATCTTGCTCGTTTTGCGCCAATATTGTTTTATGAATATTGCGCTCTTCCTATTATTAAATAAACAGTTTAAGATTATAAAATAGGTGTACTGAATGGAAAAATAAAAGAAATCTTCATAAGCAAATTAAAAAACAAATCTATGAAATTGATTTGCTTAAAAAAGTATTAGTGCAAATAATTTTTTAATGATATCTTAAAATTTTGGTCATCTGAAAAATTGTTAAGTTCGAAGTGCTTCGAATATTACTTTACTTAAACAGTACGAGACAATTTAATTCTAACGCTTAATATAATTTTTTTGTGATTTCATGTGAATTACTCAAATTTTCAAGAATAAACTTGAATTGAATCCATTATAAATTGTTTTATCCACAAATGCATTCACAAAATTCCATGCTCAAGTATATCTTTTGTTCGATAGATGGCATCTAGGAAACATTATATACTGAAAACAACTGCATTTTTAAATGTTACTCTTTACTTAGTAAACGTTTTTGGAATGCTTAGAATATAATCTAATAAACAATTGATAATATTTTATTGAGAACTGTGACAACAATTTAATTCTTATTAGCTAATTATCTTATAAGAAAAACATTTTAAAACCCAACAAAGCAAATATAAT
Organism: Hofstenia miamia; assembly: GCA_900660155.1. Taxonomy (NCBI): domain Eukaryota; kingdom Metazoa; phylum Xenacoelomorpha; order Acoela; family Hofsteniidae; genus Hofstenia; species Hofstenia miamia. The sequence continues at coordinate 317,939 of CABFPE010000038.1, read as the reverse complement.
AATTTCAATAAACTTATATATTTGTAGTAATTTGCTTCGCTTCGTTTATTTTGCTGTGATTACAAATGAAACTTGGACATACTCTGCATTAATGCAATGGGAATAAGTTATAAACTTCGATTATGTTATTTTTTTTAATTTCCATTACTTTGTTTGTCATAGAATTGCATGCAGCTGATAACTTTATTTCTGAGACGCATCGCTTTATAAACTTTCAAATGCACACATCCGAATTGACAAATAATGCTAACATAACTGATTTCTATTTAATATAATAACACAAATTATTTACTAGAACATTTTTACTGCATATCAGTATAGTTCTAAAATCACTCAATTATTTTTGGAATATTATTGAATACTAGAGATACTTAATTTCAAATTAATAAGACATTGGATGTAGATGATGAAAGGCAATTATTATAAATAAATGTATTCAATTTCTGAATCAATTTGGTAAACTTAGTCTATATGAGCTCAAATTTTAGAACAGTATTTAAAAGCANCTGTTACCTTGAACGTGTATATTTATGCAATAATACCAAATTAATTTATTTTAGTAACGGTTAAGTGAATATTGGATGGTGCGTGATTAGATGTCAAATTCTATCCTAAACAAACTTGTCAACGAGCCAACATTTTTAAGATTGATTCCGTTCGTTTTACCTTTAAGAATTTTTGGCTCGGCTCGGCACATAGAATAATTAAATCTTGCTCGTTTTGCGCCAATATTGTTTTATGAATATTGCGCTCTTCCTATTATTAAATAAACAGTTTAAGATTATAAAATAGGTGTACTGAATGGAAAAATAAAAGAAATCTTCATAAGCAAATTAAAAAACAAATCTATGAAATTGATTTGCTTAAAAAAGTATTAGTGCAAATAATTTTTTAATGATATCTTAAAATTTTGGTCATCTGAAAAATTGTTAAGTTCGAAGTGCTTCGAATATTACTTTACTTAAACAGTACGAGACAATTTAATTCTAACGCTTAATATAATTTTTTTGTGATTTCATGTGAATTACTCAAATTTTCAAGAATAAACTTGAATTGAATCCATTATAAATTAGTTTTATCCACAAATGCATTCACAAAATTCCATGCTCAAGTATATCTTTTGTTCGATAGATGGCATCTAGGAAACATTATATACTGAAAACAACTGCATTCTTAAATGTTACTCTTTACTTAGTAAATTTGTTCGATAGATGGCATCTAGGATATAATCTAATGAAAACAACTGCATTTTTCAATGTTACCCTTTACTTAGTAAACGTTTTTGGAATGCTTAGGATATAATCTAATAAACAATTGATAATATTTTATTGAGAACTGTGACAACAATTTAATTCTTATTAGCTAATTATCTTATAAGAAAAACATTTTAAAACCCAACAAAGCAAATATAATAATTTCAATAAACTGATATATTTGTAGTAATTTGCTTCGCTTCGTTTATTTTGCTGTGATTACAAATGAAACTTGGACATACTCTGCATTAATGCAATGGGAATAAGTTATAAACTTCGATTATGTTATTTTTTTTAATTTCCATTACTTTGTTTGTCATAGAATTGCATGCAGCTGATAACTTTATTTCTGAGACGCATCGCTTTATTTAAGGAATGTATCCTTCTATGCATCCTTTATAAACTTTCAAATGCACACATCCGAATTGACAAGTAATGCGAACATAACTGATTTCTATTTAATATAATAACAAAAATTATTTACTAGAACACTTTTACTGCATATCAGTATAGTTCTAAAATCACTCAAATATTTTTGGAATATTATTGAATACTAGAGATACTTAATTTCAAATTACTAAGACATTGGATATAGATGATGAAAGGCCATTATTATAAATAAATGTATTCAATTTCTGGATCAATTTGGTAAACTTAGTCTATATGAGCTCAAATTTTTGAACAGTAATTAAAAGCAATCCTATGTTTTCCGTTAAGATTTATGTTTCATTAGAAAATTTTGTTTATTATTATCCTTTAATTATAAGATTAGCAATATTTTGGTTAAAACGATATCTTAAAAAGCATTATTTTGAAAACTTCCAGAGTTATTTGATTGGAGGTGAACGTGAAGTTTTTTCGAAATAATGAAAGATGAATTTTCTCAATCAGTCTTTAAAAGAAGATTAATGAAATGGTAGAATCCCTTTCAGTACTCATTTTGAAATTATATTAAAGATTTGCAAGCCTAAATTGAAGGAGTATATACTTGAGATGTGCATGCTATAATTGAGAAGCATAGACTTTTTACAAGACTTGAAATATGTATATTCCAAAAAGATTAGAGGAAATGATAACCCCGAGATCTTTTACATTTTCAGGAAATATTTTGGCTACATAATTGGAGGCGGTCTTCAGAAGCTCCTAAAGATAGAATAAAGATAGAATGGCAAAGCTTCACACTTCTATACATTAAATTCTATTAAATTTTTTTATTTTGTACTAAGAAAATTCCATCTTTATTGTATAACATATATTATATTTTGGTTAAAAAACAGCACACTTATTTTTCACCATATTTTACTTAATATAGATCCTAGCCCTAAAATGATAAAATAGGATCAAATCAAAGCATTTAGAGGTGTAATTTGAGATTTGGAAGTCGTAGGATCATGATATGTGTCCCGGAAATTGATATCATCAAAATAATGTTTGAAAATTTGAAGGAAAGATTTTCAAAGCCTATGAGTACGACTTAGATAAATTATTGTAATCAGATATCATTGTAGTCAAACTCTTGTTTCCTAGTTACGAAATATACAGAAATATTTCAGTAAAAATGGTGTGTGCCGCTTTTTACCCAAACTAGGTATAATAAATTTTGATTTGAACTCTTGCTCACTAATGAAAGCATACTTTTAAGCACCAAATAGACATGGAATAGGCAAGTTAGCATTTCGCAATCTTGAATTTAGTCTTGGACAAACTTGTTTTCTAATGTGTAAGTTATTAAAATCCATTATTAAATTTATATTAATAATAAATGTAATAAATGAAGGTAATAAAATAATTTGTGAGAAATAACTAAGTCAAAATTTACAGTGCTAAAATATTATAAATTCACAATTTGTGGTCAGCGAGCATAACTTCCTTTAATAAAAATTAGCACGTTTTTTTTGAAAAAAAATTTTTTATCAATGATTTCAGAAACCACATAGTTTGAGAGCTGACTACTATACTCAACATATATTTCCAATTTAATGAAGTTTTGCTTAAAAACTAAATTAAAATTAACATCAAAACTTTTCAAAGTTTTACGTTATCAATTTTATCAAAATTCAAAAGTGAAAATTTATGCGGGGGAATCACATATACAAACACGTTTTTTGGTTTATTTAACTTATGCACTTAAATGCAAACGCTACACTTTTCCGAAAATTCCTGTTGGTGTAAATATAAATGAAGAAATTCACAATGGAATTAGAATATGCGAGAACAACAGCAGTAAAGAACATAAAACTGTTAAAAGAATTTTGCCAGAATTCTGCCTGTTCAGATGCTGACCACAAATATATGAAAATTTCAAATACATAAGATGGAAAATACAATGACACCATTACCACACATATGGTAACTAATGTAATAGTTACACGTACATCTTCTTTTTTGTGTCCCTTCGAGAATTTCTTCTTCAGCATTTTAGCCCGATAATCTAAACGAATAATGATGGCCAAATTTCCTAATGTAATAGAAACCAAAGGTAAGGTGAAAGCGAAATATATGTTAACAAAAGACAACATCGCTTTATCTCTTTTAAAGCAGTATTTTGTCATGTAAGGCTTATTATTCCAAATGACTATACCAGATTTGCTTCCGTATTCATGGTAGTAAGGAATGCAACCAAATGCCGATCCAAGAAAAATTATACAACATAAAGTATAAGCTATTACTTTTTTGTTAAGAATTTGTGCTAAAGTTACTGTAAACACGTTAACAAAGCGATCGAACGTGATGCAAAGAACCATGTAGGTGGTATTGAAAAGATGAAATTTCATTATCATGCCGCAAATATTGCATATCTTGGGAAAACTGTCTATTAGCCATTCTTCACGAAGTATACAAAAGGGGAGATTGAATACTACATAATCAATGCAAGATAGCAAATCAGCAATAGTTAGGAAAAGTACATAAAGCATAGAAGCTTTATTTCTTATAAACGGTTTGAGCACTATTGTAATTAAGATAACAATGTTGGTTGAAATTCCAATTGAACCAATAATGGCGGTTTGAGTTAAGACATATGGGTTGTAATAAAAACTACCTGGATAGCCAAAACTCACATTGGAAGCATTCATCGCCAGTCTTAATTATTGGGCATTCACTAAAGCCGTGAATTTTATATGCCTCAAGATCAAGTGATTGGATAGCAATATTTTCTGCCAATGAGAATCTTTAATGCTTGACTGCGTGTTTTCCAATGGGAAGCACCTATTCGATTGTATTCAAAGCAAAATGTTAACAATGAAATTCAAAATTGAAAACATGTGTAGTAATGAGATTTAGCAGGTTCGCATGAGTTCGCATTCGCACAAACCCGTTCCCTAATTAATGGCATACTCCTTGAAAATCAGAAAAAACTAAGAAAAATGAAGAATTCACCAAAAATATTAAAGATAAGACTATTATATGTTTTCAATTTCATGCAACATAATGATTCTCTTAAAGAAATCATATTAACGATTTCCAAGAATATATGGAAAGTGTTCTGAAAAAGTTCAGCGAACCTGAATTTCTTCAAAGTAAACAAAAATCCAGAGCTACTATCAACTCTATTGCTATCGGTTCAGCAACAACAGAATGAGGCTTTGCAGAATCAGTCTTAGATTTCAGAAACTTTTAGTTCTAATCTGGACAACAATGATATGAACTTAAATATTTTAGATGACCTATGCTTCATAAAGAATTATTTTTAATAGATTCTTCATTATAACGATTTCAGCTTAAACATTAAAATTAGCTTAGATAATGTAAAAAAATACATAATTTTGACATTGAAAAAAATAGTTATTTTTGTCATCTGAGAACTTCAAGTTGCAAAAGCACTCCATATTGAAAAGATTGATATTCTCATTTGAAGTCATTTTTAAAATATTTCTGGTACTTATTAAATTACCGATTGTAAATTAGGTATGTAAGCTGTGCAGGTGCCATCCATCACCTCTCCATAATTGCAGCCGAAATTGGGACACCAAGGATGCTCTTTTCTATTGTCCGCATAATTTTTAAATAATTTCCTAACTTCCAATACTGCGTTGGTCTTTTAGTAGGAATGCGGAGTTTCTCGAAAGAATCAAATTTTTTCAGCAATTGCTCAATCCTAAGTGGCTGGGATTTTTCTAGACCACAGTGTTACCTACCAGATGATTGGTTCCTGTTTACAGAGAAGCATGGTGTCTTCTTGCCATAATATGGCAATGGTAGATCACTCAGCTTAATTCGTTTCTTTGCTCACCTGTTCCCAAATATCCCTCCTCTCTGACAAGTTTCCGCATCCATGAAATGCAGATAGCTCTTGAGGTGAGTTCTGTTGTCGGGTAACCATGAATGCCATTATTTTGCAGAATTTGCCGAATTCCATGTTGGTAATAAATTTTCAAAAAAGCAACTACAATTAAGGTTATTTTCTTGGATTTCCCACTAACATATGCAGCATTACTCCTCCCTGAATGTGAACAAGCTGAATAATCCATTTACTGAAATTTTAAATACTTTTGTAATTTCAGAAATCACACTTTGCGTCTTTCCATCAAGGAATAATCTAATGTCAATTGTTTGATGACTTAAGAATAAGTTTGGATCCATTGAATAAAATATTTATAATAATAATAGATTCTTTATTTCTTACTTCACAATTCGGCTTGTGAAATATCGGATATTAAATTGCTAACATGAACTTATTTTCCCATGCGGTTCTTGAAATTTCGTTACTTCAATAGTTCCGGTTTCCCCCGAATATTAATTGCAATTATACATCATGTCATGTATAGGGTAAGTGTAGGGAATACGAGACCATAGGTAATAAGAGACCACCCGAATAAAACAGTCCTGTCTGGCCAGGCTTTGGAAAATATATTGTTATAGCGCCATCTGTCATCACTTTTACCCTTTCTGCTTGCATACAACGTGAACATTTTATCAACAAGTCAATATTTTCCGAGAAAATTCACCAAATGTGGCAAGGTAAGGATTTGTCACGGTCAAAACTTAATTAGATATTAATGCTGGGTTTCAAAGAATGTAGTAGTGTATTATAATAATAAAGAGGTGTGCTGTAAAAATAGTGTTAATAAAAATATTATGAAGTTAGTTAACTACTGTATGGGTCAGTTGACCCCTATGCACAGTTTAGAGCACATAATCGTGAATCCTAAAAGGGCATCCAATAAATAATGTGTGAAGGTAATACGAGACCACTAATATGGCGGCGATTTGATTTCAGTGTGTACTGTGCATTGATAAATTGTGTAAGCTAACAACTATGCAATTTTATGTTTTGAAAACTGGCAAAGAAATAATATATATTTTCCTTGCATTAATTTCCTTATTGATCTTTTAGATGCCGATGTTCTATCAACGGAAAACTGATCGAGAGACATGGTCACCCGAAAACATGCAAAGAGCAGGTGCTGCATGTAAACGTGGAAAAATGGGTATACAGAAATTTTCCAAACAATTTAACATTCCAAAAAAATGTATTTTATTCAACACAGGTAGGTTATAGAGACCATTTGCCTCTGAATTTATTAAGCCTAATATCTAATTAAGTAAGCCAATTTTGGTCATTATTATTGTACCTAGATAAATACAACAAAAATTTGTTTGTGATAAAATAAGTTGCAATAATATTAACCCTTTGTTCTATTAGGAATATTTTTAGGCGACTATCATTCACGAACTAATAAATATGTTTAAAATATGAAAATATTCCATGATAGAAATTTGTTTTAATTCACGACCGGCACGGTCCCGTCCAGGCGCACTATAGCACGAAGTCAGAGGTGGCCTGAAAGGGACTCAAATCCAGTTTTGCTTCAGAAAGAAAAATATTTTAGGTTATTTGTTGTTCCATGGGCTTTATCCAAAAATTAGGTATGATACAAATTTGAATGATTTGATAAAAATAGGGCTGCCCATTAAAAATAGGTAATTAATAATTTTTTGTACCTCAGACAAATTTTTTTGCACAAATCCTACATCTTCATTATTGAAAGATGAAAAAGTCGAAGACGTAGAAACGAGTGAAATTTAAAGATTTCAGAATTTGACGTCTATAGTTCGCATATGCCAAAAATGGCGGATTCAGAGGGAGCGTTGCTTGCGCACGCCCTCCTCCTAATTAGCAAATTCCAAAATATACATAGAGTACATTTGTAAATTCAATTGTTTTCTTAGGAGTATGTGTTATTTAGCTTCAACAAGATGTCAAAAATGTGTTTTTTATTTGTTGAAAATGGATAGTACATGTATCTAAAGTAATATTTTAAGACGTGCACTCCCCTCCTAACTAAAATGGTAGATACACTGTTGGCTAAGATGCAAAATTTTGAAAAATAATCAATCAATAAATTAATTTACGTGAATAACTCGACCAACTTCGCTCTATCGAACTTCAACAAATACAAATGAAATCTAATTATTAATCTTCAAACTTATAGATTACTCCTTCGAACTATTTTTCCCGTTATCAATAGAGTATAATATTAGTCTATGCTTGCGATTTAAAAGGAATAGATATTTACATACATTTTACAGTGTATTACTGTTGTAATGGAAAACATATCATTCAACAATAAACAAAATTTCTGTCGAAATATGTAATTTTTGTCGGAGCAAAATGTAACTAACATCATTTAATTAGTTTAAATGACTATTTATTTTTTGCTGAACAGCAACATTGAATTAAGTGTCAAATGAAATATAAGTATATACACCGGTGCTATATTCTTTGCAATTGATGGTCATATATGGTTCAGGGTTTTCGGATATTACTTCATCTAACTCATCAGAATACAGCCACAATATTTATCAGAATTTTAGCTATGATTAATTTTTAAGTATTTTATCAAAATATTTATATAATATTTAAAATTAATGATAAAATGAATGTTTGGAATGGCTGATATATAAATATTAAAAACGGTCCTATTTGAACTACAATGGGTCATTGTATGTATTATTGAAGGCTACTATGTTAATACAGGAATGTTCAGGAATGTTTGGAAAACAATACGCGCAAATCAAGCAGTGAATGCTAGCTCTTTATAAGCAATGTGTTGAAATATAAAATCAACATTTTGAAATTCTACATAAAATCTTCTCTTCCAAGACTATATGTATATATATATATGCATGTATATATATTATTGTATGTGTATCTTACATCAATTTCCTATATTATCACGTTAAATGTATAAAACAAAATTTCTGTGGTATTTCTTGTGAAAATATTTACCAATTTGCACAGTAGTGATCTTTTAATGCAATGATTCATGCATTTGCATTAAATTGTTAATCTGTCGTATACTGCACTTTTACTTGAATCGTGACAACCATGAAGATACACATTATGTATTAAAATGAGAACAGTATATTACAAGTGTTTTATATGTCCATTCAACAAAAATATGCGCCCTAATATCAGCGATTCAGCATCAAATCAGCAATTGGAAGACTTTGATATTCCAACCCTATACGTCCTTATTTGAACTCCAGCAACTAGTTCATTAGAAAGAAGATGCTTCATGCTTTTTCGAGAATCAGATCGAAAGGCAAAAAATGAAATGTTTCATTTGCAGTAAATTTTTGTTTACATTACATGAACAAATACTAACATTTTGGATTAATTGTTCCTTAGTAGAATACTTTTGTCGCCATTGCATTATATTAACAACTACAATTTTGATGCAGATAATCGTTCTTGATTATCCTTCCTTCATTGTTCAGCATAGAAATGGGAAATGAATCCTTTGGGGTGTAAAACTTCTTCCAACTAGTAAAAAAGTAAACGACGACGAACTATTAATACCATATTATTCAGTAGAGTAAATGTATTTGTTAAGTAAGTCTCAACATTGTCTATCTGTGCATCTAAGTTTTTTCAAATCTCATTATTCATTATGTTTGGTGGAGCAAGGTAGGCATCATGAGCAGTTAATGCAATGCATTGAAGTCAAAGCTTGCTTGATTAAAGTTCATATGACTCAAACTCTCAATGTAAATATTAAAGGAATAAATCAATAAATGTTTCTTTTGTAAGCGCTTTTTTGCATAGTTCAAGTATGTTTTATATTCATACTTTGAAATCATTTTAAAGGCTATTTGCAAACGTTTCCCTATTTTTATTTTCATCATAACTACATGCATATGTAATGCAATTTTCAGAATTATTAGTGTGCATCAAATCTTCATATAGTAAACAGCAAATGTTCCCAACTATAATATTTTACAAACTGCAAAGACAACCTTTCACAGTTAAATTTTGTTCATTCCTAAGTTCTAGTTTAGGAGAAACAAAGCCAGATTTTTTAAATATGGTCTACTTAGTTATACCAAATTTGTATGTAATGTAACTGACATAATAATAATAATAATAATATGTATTCTTGTATAGCGCGGGCACTCTACAAAGACTCTGCCGCGCTCAGAGTTACAATGTTAAAATAAACAACAGTACAAATTAGTTAAAGTTAAGCGTAGGCTTGATTGAAGAGATAGGTCTTCAATTTTGACTTGAAGACCGTAGGGGATGCTAATTCTTTCAAGTAGTTAGGCAGATTGTTATAAATCCTGGGACCACAAACTGCAAATGCCGAATCAGTTGCAGCCAGACGTATTCTTGGTACAACATACAAAATGTCATTGTCTGACCGCAGAGGTCGGTCATGAAGGACAGGAATAAGAAGCTCATTGAGGTAGTGAGGCGCACAACCATGAGTTCGTAATATATTCGTGAATCAACTGAATTTGAAGCAATAATGGTAGACCCACATGTTTTGATCTGGTTAAGCATTGTCATAAATGACACTCCAATTTCAATAATTGAACAATGAAATGCAAATAAATATTTTCAAATATCTTGGCGACATACAAATCAGAATATATACCACAAAGAGAGGCTACTTTAAACAGCAAATACATGCATGTAGCCACCTTGGTAATGCCTTGCACAAAACTTAGTTGAGATGAGGATCTACCATTAGGGGTACCTGTAGTTCAAATTTGTTTGAATGATGTTCATTATCCACTAATGGGAGAAGAAGGAATTGTTGTATTCAATGGAGTTGCTGATTCACTCGCTGGGGATCTGAAATAGATAGATAGATAGATAGATAACTTTTATTTTATCACGGATTGACATCCATAAAAGATACATATATAAATTTATAAATCATAACAGACAAGACAACTCAATGTTTCTTCAAATATCGATGAGGGAAAATCCTACTTGAGGCTCCACCTGTTGGATTTCTTTGTCGCAGATGTTCTTTCGAGTATTCAGTTCTTGTCGGGATATAAGAGGCCAGCGGGTGGTTTGCCGATCTGGATATTCTGTTAAAGAGTTGATGATCTGAAGACTGCAGAATCTGATGCATTGGAAGGAATTCGTCAATAATGCCAAGCCTCATCGCCTTTCTTTGAATTTGGTCGATCTTCTTGTTGTTCGCTAGCGACTGACCTCCCCATACACAACAAGCATACGTAAGTTTGGAGAGCACCAATGATCTGTATAACATTTTAAGTTCATCGGCAAAGAATCCAAGGTGTTTGAGTCTCAAAAGGAGATACAACGCTGATGATGCAGTGGCGGCGACAATATTTACATGCTTTGTGAANCCAAGCCTCATCGCCTTTCTTTGAATTTGGTCGATCTTCTTGTTGTTCGCTAGCGACTGACCTCCCCATACACAACAAGCATACGTAAGTTTGGAGAGCACCAATGATCTGTATAACATTTTAAGTTCATCGGCAAAGAATCCAAGGTGTTTGAGTCTCAAAAGGAGATACAACGCTGATGATGCAGTGGCGGCGACAATATTTACATGCTTTGTGAATGTCAGTTTCTCATCAAACTCGACTCCGAGAATTCGCATACTCTGCACTCGTTGAATGCCTGGGATGCATTCAACTGATTCTTGTTGTCTCTTGCCAGAGCACACTACGATTTCTTTGGACTTCACCATGTTCAAACTCAAGTTCTTCTTGTTAAACTGCTAGACAAGGGATTCAACCACCCGGAATGCAGCATCATTTCCAGTCGATCCTCCTATGACTTCGGTATTATCATCCGCAAAAACAGTGAATTTAACTGAGGCGTCGTTTGATATCAAAGGGTCACTATGTTTGGTTTTAACGAAAATATTTTAAGTATATGTATTTTACTTATTTTTTATTATTCAATGCTAAATGCAATTAAATGCCATAGGCATGTAAACCATTATGTGCTATTATGGTACTCTTAGTTTTATATATTTAAACTAGCATAAAAAACATAATAAATAAACAAGCTGAAACTTTCACAACTTAAATTCCAGGAACAAATAAACACTAATTAAATTTATGCGTCTAATAATTATTTTTGTTCGTCTTATTATTATTTTTGTTTTGAATTTCCATACTCAGATCACTGCCTTATAGCTACTTATTCGAATATTCTAAAAGTTTGTAAACCCTCTAAATCTTGGATAAAAATACGAGAAAAATCAACAGAAAATGTCGAAAAACTTCGACAGTATTTAAAAATCGAAAACTGGAATTCCATATATTCATCATTAACACATAATGAAATGCTATCACATTTTATAAAAACTTTACTTTTCTATTTAGATATATGCTGCCCAGAAAAATATATTCTTTCATCCGAATATACCAAAAAATCTCAAAATAATATTTCAAAGCCATGGATTGATTCTAATTGCATCGATTTAATCCAAATAAAGAAACAGAAATGGAAAAAATATTTAAATTCCCAAACACTGGAAAATCATAATGCTTATAAATCTGCACGAAATGTTTGTAATATTGCTATAAGGAAAGCAAGTAATAATTATTTCGTTTTCAGTATAAGAGTCTTTCTTCCCAAACAAATAAGTGGGAATTTGTTAGCAATTTGCTAAATAGAAAAAACATTGAAACCAAAGAAATAGAAAGAATATACTATAAAGATAAATCCATTACAAATAAGGAGATCTGCAATGCTTTCAATGAAGTTTTCCTAAATTTAGGAAACTACAGCGGTATGAATGTACCTTTTTGCTTTGATAAACCCAAAGGAACTCCAACCTCTTTCTATTTTTGTTTTGCAACAAAATATGAAATCATAAAGTCGATAAAATGTTTAAAAAATAAATCCAGTGGACCCTCTAATACCAACGTGGTTCCTAAAACTCTCAGGTGACTTAATAGCTGAACCAGTATGCTACATTTTAAATAATTGTATAAGACACTCCTTTTTTCCAGATGAATTAAAATTGGCAAATATAACACCATTATTTGAAAGAAATGATCCCGAAGATTGTGAAAATTATAGACCCATTTCGATCACTTCTCCAATCAGCAAAATTTTTGAACGAATTCTTTTTAATCAAATTAACGAACATCTTTGTAAACATGATCTCTACTCCAAAACACAATATGGTTTTCGTAAAGGTATTTCTACGAGCGACGCTTTAATACAAGCTACAGAAAAATGGCGATCAACAATAAATGATAATGAATACTCAGCAATTGCTTGCTTAGACCTCTCGAAAGCTTTCGATTCCATAGACCGCAGTATCTTACTACAAAAAATTAAAATTCTAGGTTTTTCTAATGACAGCATAGGTCTTATCTCCAGTTACTTATACAATCGCATGCAAAGAGTTAAAATTAATGAATCTTTTTCAGATTGGGTATGCACTAAAAATGGGGTTCCACAGGGTACAATTTTGGGTCCGTTATTATTTAATATTTACATAAATGATTTGTCCGAGCAAGTAACATGTGACGTTATACAATATGCAGATGACACAATATTATTTCATTCTAATAAATTTCCCGAAAAAGCGGTTCAAACTCTCGAAACAAACTGTGCTTCTCTTGCTAAATATTTTGCCTCTATAAAACTAAGAGTAAATCCACTAAAAACTCAATTCTGTATTGTTAAATCAAAAACTAAATCTACTGATACTTCAAGATACAAACTTAATTTCAACGGCATTCAAATAAAACAGGTTGAGTCTTTTAAGTACCTCGGAATAATTTTTGACATACATCTAAATTTTGAAGAGCAACTAAATCATGTTATTAGAAAAATGGCCATATCGATTAAAGCAATTAACTTAATTTCTCAAAAACTTCCAACTAAAGCAAAAATTCAATTAATATATGCTCTAATATTAAGTCATTTTAACTATGCCAATGTACTCTACACAGATATAAATCAACAATTTCTCAGGAAATTCCAAGTGCAACTAAATTGGGCTATCAAAGTAGCAGTAAATAATAATAGCTTTAATAAGAATAATGAATATAGACAAATTTCAAAATTATTTCTACATCCGCAATGTTACATCCATATAAATGTCTTAACGACGTTCTTCAAAATAGTTAACAATACTTTCCCATACTACAAAAATGACTTTCTTGCTGCAAAATTAGTCAATAAACAAAATAAAAGAACACACATAATTGAACCTATTAGGTATAAGAAACGAATAATGAAAAATTCATTTCTAAACACAGCTATAAATATGTGGAATGAATTACCAAAATATATTTAACAAATAAGTAAATTAAAAAACTTTAAATGAATATTAAAAATTATTTTTGCACTTATAATATGAAAATACTGAAATGGCGAGGTTATAAATTTTATAATCCCGATTACTCTATTAATAGAAACTAGCAATCGCCATAACCCAAGTTAACCACTTTTTATTTGCAAATATTCGTTGTTTTCTTTTTTTTGATTAATTTTGTATTACTTTCTTGACGCTTTCAGAATTTGTTATCAGTATTTCTATTTTTTGTTAAAACAATTTCGGAATATAGATTTTTCTTCTTCTTCTTCTTCTTCTTCTTCTATGCAAAGAATTGATATATAGAAAATATCACAATTGTGTTTTGCTGGAAATTTAGTTACAATTGTTTGAAAATTGCATTATGCAATATCATATCAGAGTTGCAAGCGGTTTGAAATATAAATGGTATTAAAATCATAAAATTGTTTATTCATTTACACATCCCTTGAAATATCTAGATTTTAATTTGAAAATATGAACCATCAGCACAAAATGGATTGATAATACATTTCACTAAAATTGATTCGTCTTAATGGATGATGAACAAATTCAAAGTATGCACAGAACGACGAGGTGGCGACAAACCAACAAATTAAGATTTAAATCATTAGTAAAATTTCAGAACGATCTTGTGGTATTGTCATTGGAGCTTTTAAGTTGAATGCTAAACTCAATTGAAATGTATTAAATGTAGATAGAATACCAGTGCGATACTCCACAGCTATTATAATTGTACAACATGATACGCTCGATGAAATGTTTTCATAGTGTTTACCACGTGTGTGCCTTCCTTTGTCAAATTGAAAGCCATAACCACCAGAGAGAGTTAGGTTCATAGGCAGTGTGGCGTACGCAATGGGCGGGGACATAGTGGAATGTTCCCCCGTCAGATTTTCAAATTTTATTTTGACCGGAAAAATCAAAAAATTTTTCATAAAAAATTGAAAAATTTAAAGTCTAAGATCGTGAAATGCATTAGGTAATGACGAAGATATGCCCGGTAAGAAAATCTTGCGCATGCCCTTGTTCTTAGAA
>CABFPE010000038.1:251295-265445 GCA_900660155.1 Hofstenia miamia | reverse complement strand
TAGCGAACAACAAGAAGATCGACCAAATTCAAAGAAAGGCGATGAGGCTTGGCATTATTGACGAATTCCTTCCAATGCATCAGATTCTGCAGTCTTCAGATCATCAACTCTTTAACAGAATATCCAGATCGGCAAACCACCCGCTGGCCTCTTATATCCCGACAAGAACTGAATACTCGAAAGAACATCTGCGACAAAGAAATCCAACAGGTGGAGCCTCAAGTAGGATTTTCCCTCATCGATATTTGAAGAAACATTGAGTTGTCTTGTCTGTTATGATTTATAAATTTATATATGTATCTTTTATGGATGTCAATCCGTGATAAAATAAAAGTTATCTATCTATCTATCTTTCATTTAGCAAAATGTGTCTGACTTTTCAATGGACATTTGCATTTGAATGTGTTTGCAATCGCTTTCATTCAAATATTTTGAATGTCCCATCCAAGATTAGAAAAATACAAGAGATAAGGCTTCATGATTTTCAAGTTTGAATCTGGCAGATCAATTTCTTTGTTGTAAGCAACTTCTGTAAAAATTATTGTTCTATAAAAAACTGAAACAAAATGTCATAATCAGAAACTCAGACTACAGGGTATTCCAAATACTAAAAACTGCCTCCACTGGACTACTCATAATATTGGATTCTAATCTCTCTTCACTTATCAACTTTCTTTTTTATTTTGGCTTGAACTAAACATAAGAGAAATTCCAGGGTTACTTTTGATTTAGTGTTCCTCGTCCTGGCTTTGAATGCCTTCAATAAAATTGTCTGTCATAACTCATAAGATAAAATGAGATCCTCTTTATTCAGATTGATATTTACAATTAAAAAAGGATAATTTATCTGAACAGCATATAAAATATAAAGCCTTATATACAAATACATACAAAAGCAAAAAATAATTACAATAAATCTAACAGGCTAAAGAGAAACTGCTAAGGCACTTCAAAGTACGGATTGTTGCAGAATTTGGATCCTAGCCATGATTATAATGAGGTATGCTTTTCCTTAAGGAAAAATTTAATTTGCTTCTGAAAAGCTCTTAGTTTTTCAATGTTGTTCATCTCTTTAGGTAATGAATTCCATGCTACTTAATGCAGGTAAAATGTTTTGATCTAGAGTTCTGCTTATGAATAAAACCAGGCATTGAAATCGTATTATAAGGTAGTAATTCGTTGATAAGTTGGAAAATGTTAATATGGTATTAAAAATGAGGAACTGTCTTAAAAAAAGATTAAACTGGAAATTTAGTTCTGGAAAAATTTTTCTTTGAAACATTTAGTGCAAATCCTAATTGACCAAGTTTCTTAAAAAAGCGTCTTTTCTATCAGTAAATAATATATTTGATATATATATATATATATATATAATTCAAAAATTTCCCATGCTTATTGATGATTGCATTGTCTACCACTGCATACCCGCTACTCAAAATAAGTTTGAATGAGCACGCTGCTTGATTATCTTTATATGTTAATGAGCTTATGGTAATTCGTGCAAATTACATTTAAATCATTTTGTTGTTGCTACATATTTCAATCCGGAAAGCATCACATATCTCGTTCATTTGTATTTGTTGCTTATATAAAAAACGAATCCATTCTGTAGTTTTGCATATTCTTGGGTATTATGTTACATATATCACGAGTTCATGAACAATATTACTGGCACGAATAGGTTAATATAAACAGTGAGCGCGTAGTGGTGTTGAATTATTCTACCCACACATCCTTAATTCCTAGACTGATGTATATTATAGACGGTTTTGTAGGACATGTATTCGTATGTATGTTTATATATCAAGGGTGTCCATAAAGTCACGCAAAATTTAAATCTGTTGTTAAAAAAAGAAGTATAATATCAAAAAGGTCACAACAATCAAACTATTATAAACAAAGCATGTTGTTTTATGGGCACTACATTCTGCAACAATACCGCATGAAGCCTGACAATGAAAATCTGTACCGCCTTTCTCAGTTCAGCGTCTGAAATATTGGCGATTTCAGATCGAATTGATGCTTCCATTTCTTGCGTGGTTGTGAGATGAAATGACTACTAACCGACAGTTAAGATAAAAATGCCGAATATGCATATATATATGCACACCTATCTCTCAGCTTGTCTAGTTAAAAACAACCCAGCAGAGGTGCGTGTTTTTATGGACACTGTATATATATATATATAATTTTATTCAGATAAACTACCAGTTTCTAATTGTTAACATTTACCTGAATAAAGAGCATTTTATCTAATAGTAATCAATGTAAAAAACAGCTTTTAATAGTGCAACCATCCCAGCTATTTATGAATTTAAATATTTAGGAAAACTTCTAAGCGAAGATATAAGAAAATTGCGAATTTCGCCACTGTAAATGATTGATTCTTAAACAATGTATATCAGAAGATCAGTACCAGAGAAATTTACTACACTTATTTCTAATCTGCCTTCTTTTATGTAATGATTTTAATTTGCCGCTTTTTTTAGTAACGCCATTTCTAGGAATTAACAGATCTGTAAAAATAGGCCAAATTCTTTAAAATACACCATAACTTACGTTATCGTAGAATCAGAAAAATGGAACTTAAAATGGGGGACATTGCAAAAATGACGCCATACAAATAGAAAACTAGTTTAAAAATTGAAAATACTAAAGAATAAATTGTTGTTAAAGTACATAAACATGTAAATTTTCTCAAAATTTTTTTTAAATTAAAACATTTATTTAGCTAAGGCTTTATGCTTCCATTTCAAGCTAATTAAAGCATCACAGTAATTACAATATATTTTTTCGCTTTAGATGACAGGAATATACTATTGACATTAAAGTTAGGGCAATTTTGACAGAGCACCAATTAAATTGATACAATACGTTGCTATATAATTAACTATAATATACATTTGCATATTAAGATATGTTTGGAAGTGAAAACCATAAAAGCCACAAAAGTTTTCACAAAAATGTGTTTGTTTAGCAGTTCTGGATGCATAAATGTAAAACTTAAATGCACCAAAATTGCATTCACAGTGCCACTCATGGCATTTGGTTGTCCTAATGATCCAGGACTGTATCAACTTTAGGTAAGTCAAACTCTTGATGTTGCACACAAACTTTGTTACTTCTAAATATAAATCCCTCCTATTCTGAACTAGGAGAATTTTGAATTAAATTAAAAATTAAAAAGATAACGAGATTAAAAAGAATAACTCAGTAACAAAAACTTTATTAACTGTTGTGCAATGTTTTTGAATTAAAGAAATGTTGATTTGTATAGCCATTAAAAGAGCTGTAAAGCAATTTGTGAATAAAAAATGTAGAAGTGAGATGAGTAAAAGAAGGAATTTTACATAATTTACTACAAAAACAACAGTTAACATTCGTTTGAAGAAAATGTAAAACTGCTGAAATCAATAAATGCTGCAATTCTAAATTTCAAATGCAATAATCGAAAACAAAAAGTGACCTCTGTAAAATAACACAAAACAAAATCTAGCACTTCCAAGAAAATGCTGTAGAAATGAATGAGAATTCCTACAAATTCAAATCACAAATAAAAATAACAAAACAAACATCTTAAGACGATTACACATTTAGGAGCTTGGAATATCATTATTCTCGCTGCTTTTCAGACCCGCTGAAACATCTTCTGGAAAACTTTTCGATCCAGTTGGAGTGGTGCCGCCACTCAATGGCGACAGAATCACAGCCCCAGAATCTTCATGTTCTAAAGTTTTACAAATCATTAGTACACTTTAAGAGTTAACTTTAATGCATCACTCATTAAGCAATCATTAGTGCAAATACTACTGGAAAATAACCTGTAATATGAATTTTCAACTGCTGTGTTTATCATATAAATGAAGAGAGCAATAAACCAATTGATTAGTTCGTTCCATTACATTTTAAACAATTAAGCATTCTCAAAAAGTATAAATGGTGGGTTATCCGTTATATGGTAAATTAGAAGTTTTCTTCACTAACCATAATAAATTCCGATTTTTTAAATATGAAAATCAAATGCATCTATTTACCTAATCAGCAAAGCCACAAACTGTATTTCGATTTTAAGTAATTTAAAGTAAAGATCAAAAATTAACATTTGTTTAGACTGTATCCAAAAAACGTAAGAGCAACTCTCTATATCCATATGTAGTATTTGATTAAAGGTGATAATGTCGGCCTGTGAACAAAAAGAGTTGCTAATATTTACAGAGCAAAGAAATATTGTTCGACCCAGGCTGATTTACTAATAGGTTCATTACTAAAAAGCTGATATATTTTTAGTCAAACAAAAGCAAACTACATTTAGTTTTAAATACTTGAATGTTTTTTGGGTAAAACTGCAAAATTCAATGCATATTTAAAAATAAACATTCAAAAATAAAATATTAATTTTAAATATTATGCGATTTATTTTCGAATTCGAGTTGAAAAATATAATTGCGTGAGGTCGGAGTACATAATGAATATGGTAGACGTAAGCATATATATAATACTCAAAATTATTCAATGAATAAAGTGCCCCCTGCCGATTCAAAAATATATAAAATGAAAGGTGGGTAGCAGATATTCATCATTTTATTTTAATTAATTTGCAAATAAACATCTGTATAACAAAAAAAGAATAAAAATATTTAACAAGCAATGTCTTTCATTTGGTAAATTTAACATTGTGAACCCAATAAATTCGAATTACATGTGACAAGTGAATTGTGTTACCATGATAGCGGAAATGCAATAATGATGGTAATATTTTTGTATGTGTACTATGTGCATGTAAAAGGCATTGGAATGAAACATGCAGTGGTTTCTCAAGACAAACATTGGATCAACTATTTGTTATAAATGATAGTATATTATTTTTCAATAGTCGTATGACAACTGGCGGAANATAATACTCAAAATTATTCAATGAATAAAGTGCCCCCTGCCGATTCAAAAATATATAAAATGAAAGGTGGGTAGCAGATATTCATCATTTTATTTTAATTAATTTGCAAATAAACATCTGTATAACAAAAAAAGAATAAAAATATTTAACAAGCAATGTCTTTCATTTGGTAAATTTAACATTGTGAACCCAATAAATTCGAATTACATGTGACAAGTGAATTGTGTTACCATGATAGCGGAAATGCAATAATGATGGTAATATTTTTGTATGTGTACTATGTGCATGTAAAAGGCATTGGAATGAAACATGCAGTGGTTTCTCAAGACAAACATTGGATCAACTATTTGTTATAAATGATAGTATATTATTTTTCAATAGTCGTATGACAACTGGCGGAAAGGAAGAAAGCGAACTGATTTTATGATCTTATGAAAGTAATGAAAACTGCAAAAAATGTGAAAAACATTTTGACCAAGTCGAATGAAATATGACTACGAATTATAAAGAAATTAAAAAAGAAGATTATTTATATCCATATTTGACAAGAATCATTGACGGTGAATAAGGATCATAACACGGAAAATATGCAAGAAATTGTTAACATATTGAATCACATTGGGATGTCCGGTATGTGATAGTTTCTGAATAGGGAAATACAGGCAAGGCACAACTTGCGATATTGTTCAGTTTCAAACATTTGGGACAAAAGTTGGGTACTCCCACATGCGCAAAAACTTAAAACATTTTTGAAACAGCCTTAAAAGGTTCAGTGATCGACAGCCTGAAAAAACAATGCTGAGAATGCATTTGGATTTAATTGCATGAATTCTCAAAAACCGTTCACTTGATTCAGCTTGTAGTGATTTGAATTGGTGGATCTTCTAATATTTGNCTTAAAACATTTTTGAAACAGCCTTAAAAGGTTCAGTGATCGACAGCCTGAAAAAACAATGCTGAGAATGCATTTGGATTTAATTGCATGAATAGGACCATCGACTTACTTGATTACATTCTCAAAAACCGTTCACTTGATTCAGCTTGTAGTGATTTGAATTGGTGGATCTTCTAATATTTGAGTTTACCTAACTGCCATGAGCTCTTAAAGTTGACAGACGATCAACAAAGTTAATTGGTGCCAATTGGCGGCACTCTATGGCCCCAAACGTACAATGGGCACATTTCGCTCAGCAATGACGATTCTGTTTAAACGTGCACTACTTCTCATAATTCAAATCTTTAGTTCTACGCTCAAGTGCATACTTAATACTTCCTTCTCGTATTTTGTTATATACAACATCAGATTCAGTGCTTACAATTTGGTAGTTGTTCCACAGTGCTCACCACGAGTCGACTTTCCCTCAGGCCCTTTGCAAAACAATTAAATTACTCTCATCAACATAGAGGCGTAGCCACCACATGGCATTTAGGTGGCAAAAAAAATTATATATCAATTTTCTTGCAATGTTCTAATAAGCTAATATTATCTCTGAGGAGAGGGTTGTCTGATTTCAATCTGTGGAGGGGATAGCCCATGTTGTAAGACAGAGTTTCAACAGTACCAAATGAATGATATTTTTATTAAAATACAAAGTATATATATATATATATATACCAGCTTCTACAAGACCAGGTACTGAAGGTACTCATATGACAACTCATGACAATCCTCTTGTTTTTCTAAGCATAAGTGACATAAGCTCCATAGTGTTGGGGTAAACACCTTCTCCTTTCTGATCTTCTGAGAGTTTGATGCGAAGTCTTTGGGAAGTCAGTTTGATTGAGGTTCGTTTCCATGTTTACAGCAATTTACTGCCTTCTGTGGAAAGTCTTCTTCATCGTAATAGGTACATCTTTTAATTTTCTTCTTTTTATATATTATAACAATATCCTTCCTATTCCTTCTGAATATAGTGCCCTTATCTGATTGTCCGCGGATGATTAGAACATGATGTGGCAAATTTTTTCTTAGGGTAGTTTACCATGACGTTATCACCAATTGTGAGCTTTCCTAGCTCACGTGTTACTCGATCACAGTATTTCTTCTGTCTTTCTTGGGATGCTAGGTTTTTGGTTTCAATGTAATCATACACACTAATTGACGATTCCAGTAAGTAATTAATTGTTGGAATTTTAGTACCAAGACGACGACTGTGTAGCAACTGTGCTGGAGATACCCTTAAGCTTGGGATGAGCGTATTGTTATGTATAATAGCTCATATTGCATGTCAGAGCATCACTTCAGTAGTTTTTTTTAAAATGTGTACTGCTTTCTCTACAAGGCCATTGGATCTAGAATGGGCTAGTAATTGTTAATGAGAAACTATAATCTTTAGAGAATTCCTTCATTTCCCTAGAGGATGAAGGATTGTTATCTTCTAAGATTTCAGCTGGTATGCCTAATAGAGAAAACGATTGTTTTAGTGCCTTAATAGTACATTTTGAACACTTGCTTGTCATCTGTTCAGCTACAATGAATCTGAAATAATAGTTGATGATCACAATGTAATAATGAAAGAAAGAATTTATTGCGTTAGTAAAACAATGCACAAGAACTAAGGACTGGTAATACTACAAAATAAGGCAACAACTATAAATGACATACTGAACAAAGACACTTCAAATGCCAGCTACACGGGATATCAAAATTGTAGGTGTCAAAAGAGCGCTGAAGTAAGAAGTTAAAAAGAGATATGTCGATATCCGAGTTCATCAGAATGAAGTTCACGGCTTGAGCAGTCCTATAGGAGAAGAACTTGTCAGTCTTGAATTTTCTTGATTTCTAAATGGCTACAAACTCCTGGCGCCAGCGTGTTCGAGACTCCTTAACACAAAAGAAGGCAGAGAACGGCAACTCAGTTTTCTTGTGGAACATTTTGTAAAATAAAAGGACATCATTAAAAATAAGTTGGTAAGAGATAGGCAAGGAGTTTGTGAGGCTTGTAGGATTTAACACCGGTAACCCAGGATAAACATTTCAGGTTAAGGGTCTCAAGTTTTATCAAAATAGGGGTAGATGAGTACCAACACGGAGACGCATAGAATAAAATTGATTTGACGCATATATTAATAATGGAGAGTTTCAAGGCAGACACCAACTGAAAGTGCACATTGCGCTTGATGAAAAGCAATGCGCATGCATGCAGATGTTTTCGAGATTAGGTGTGCATCCCAGCTCAGTTTGTTAGATACAATAATTCCTAGATCTTTGACACTGGAAACCGCCGGTATTATGTTCGAGATGCAGATTTCAGTGGGAAACGAGTTGAACACAATGTATTCACACTTAGTTTCGTTTAATTGCAATCCATTCAACTCGTTCCATCGGCAAAAGCGGCTGATATCAGATGAAGAGACGGAGGCAATCAAGGAACACAAAAGCTTAGTGTCTTCAGTGAACAGAAAACTTTCACAATCAAAAATGCAATTAGGTAAGTCATCAATAAACAGTATAAACAGCAATGGCCCCAGAACACTGCCCTGGGGAACGCCACAAGTAACATTTAAGCTACTAGAAAGAGTTGAGTCAACAAGGGCATGTTGTGTGCGATTTGTCAAGTATGAGACAAACAGGTCAATAAAATCTTGGTCAAAGCCGAATTTAATGATCTTGAAAAGGAGGTACTCATGACGGACTTTGATGAATGCTTTCGCAATGTAAAAAGCAATTTTTTGTCATGGTCTAGGTGGCCTATTATGAGGAAGCATAGGCTGGTTCTATTGTTATTACTGTCCTCCATTCATTTTGCGCATCGCTTTATGTGCTTTCAACTGCTTCATTCATTTTTGGCCAAAAATATATCTTTTGCCATTGATAAATTTTTAGTAATACCTCCGTGTGATGCATGTAGTTGAGAAAATATTTCGCTTTGGAGAGTTGAAGGTACAACAATTTTGTTTGATGTGAGTAGAAGACCATCTGCACATGATAATTCCTAACGTACTTTCCAAAAAGTAGATAAATTTGAATTTTCGGTTGGCAGGCGATCTGGCTATCCATTTTTTACGTAAGATATGATTCGTTGAATTAACTGATCATTTAGCAGTTACAACTTTAACCTCGTAGTTCAAGTGTGATCAAAGTAGAATAAATCTTCACGCATAATTTGTTGGACAGCACAACTAATATCTAGTTTCAGATCGTTTGTATTTTCTTCCTTGTGATACCTTAGAGGCGACAGGGCATCTGCAATTGCTATTTTTTTTACCAGGAGTGTACACAATTTTTAACAGACTAAACTTTTGCAAAGCCAATAGAAGTCATTAAACTCGTGGTGGGTTGTCATGCAAGGATCGTTTTTGCAGCACTTCAAGGGGTTTGTGGTCCCATTTAATTGTGAAGTTAGTTCCGTACACGTATTCATAAAATTTATTTGATCCATAAACAATAGCAAGTAGTTCCTTCTCCATTTATGAGTAGTTCTTACCACTTTTGCTCAATGACCTGCCAGCATACGCACAGGGCTGACCTTCTTGTAAAAAGGTTGCTCCCATCGAGCAACTGAATGAGTCTACTTGAATAAGAGATGGGAAATTGCAATTAAAGTGTTTAGATGTTAAGGTGTGTTTTAGATTCTCTAATATTTGCGTATGTTCGTGTTGCCAACACCAGGTATATCAATTTAAAAAAATTCCTCAGTGGTTTTGAAATTTTTGACATATTGGGGACAAAAGATCTTAGAAAATTCGCCATCCCTAGCAGTCGTTGCAATTCTTTTGTGTCACGTGGTATTGGGTAGTCTTCATGGCAAAAGTTTTCTCTGGATCTGGGTAAAATCCTTTTTGGTTCACTAGAAAGCCAATGTACTTCACTGTTTGCTTCTCGTATTGAATTTTATTTTCCTTGCTTTCAATAGCGCATCGCGAACTAAATCATCATGGCTCTTGCTTTCGTTTGTAGCTATGTAGATGTCATCAAGCATGGCCATAACGTATTTTATATTTCCAAAAATTTAATCGACCATTGGTTGTGCTTTGTCAGAGGCTGAGCATAACTCATTAGTGAGGCGCTTCCACCTGTATCTTCCGAAAGGTGTATTAAATGTACACATACAGGACGATTCATTTGTTAATTTAGTGTGCAAGAAGGCATTAGAAAGGTCAATTACTGTGAAGTAATTTTTACCATTGAAAAACGATCGGAGTCAACACCTTTTATTGTTCAATTTAAAAACTAACGCATTCAAATTAAAACTAAGTCATTAAATTTACAATAAATATCAAACTATGACTTTATTCAAAAATGAAACTAAAAAGCATACAGTAAATCATCTTCAGCATAAATCTTGCTTGTGGCCTCTGTACATGCTGCAAAAAATTGCATGAATAGAGTCATCATGACTATCCTTAAAAATTGAAATTTGATCAGGAAACCCACATTTACTGCTCAGGAAAGCAGAGGAAAACAGTAGTACCATAAGTTAGCCGTAAATTCTTAATTTATAAATTCGAAATTATTCCTGGAAGCCATTCTAAAGTATATTAATAAGTTTTTGGAAGAAAATTCTCAAACAACTCCAAAGTATTTGGCTGTTAAGCTAAAATATAATCCACATATCTTAATAGACGTATCCATAAGCACAGTACAACGACTCTACACTAAAAAATAGAGCCAAGTGAAAAGGATGTGCTAAATCCATTTTAAGGCTTAAACCACATCAAAAAATTTATTTATTACTAGGATAAGAGCAATTTAAATGTTTTGCAAAATGATTTAGTGAAGATCGATATGCGGCACAACGACGCTGCCAAATTCTAAAGGCCCGAATTTACAGTGCAACTATATTAAAGTTTGAAATTTTTGGTTCTCTGTCAAATCTTGGACCAGAACTTTAATGAAATTAAGCAAGCCCAAATATTAGAAGATAGACAAACCGATGTGACTTTTATGAAAGTTAGTTTTGACGATTTAATGTAGTATACAATGGCCATATTCATGCAATTCGTTTTTTTTNTGATAAATTTTTAGTAATACCTCCGTGTGATGCATGTAGTTGAGAAAATATTTCGCTTTGGAGAGTTGAAGGTACAACAATTTTGTTTGATGTGAGTAGAAGACCATCTGCACATGATAATTCCTAACGTACTTTCCAAAAAGTAGATAAATTTGAATTTTCGGTTGGCAGGCGATCTGGCTATCCATTTTTTACGTAAGATATGATTCGTTGAATTAACTGATCATTTAGCAGTTACAACTTTAACCTCGTAGTTCAAGTGTTATCAAAGTAGAATAAATCTTCACGCATAATTTGTTGGACAGCACAACTAATATCTAGTTTCAGATCGTTTGTATTTTCTTCCTTGTGATACCTTAGAGGCGACAGGGCATCTGCAATTGCTATTTTTTTTACCAGGAGTGTACACAATTTTTAACAGACTAAACTTTTGCAAAGCCAATAGAAGTCATTAAACTCGTGGTGGGTTGTCATGCAAGGATCGTTTTTGCAGCACTTCAAGGGGTTTGTGGTCCCATTTAATTGTGAAGTTAGTTCCGTACACGTATTCATAAAATTTATTTGATCCATAAACAATAGCAAGTAGTTCCTTCTCCATTTATGAGTAGTTCTTACCACTTTTGCTCAATGACCTGCCAGCATACGCACAGGGCTGACCTTCTTGTAAAAAGGTTGCTCCCATCGAGCAACTGAATGAGTCTACTTGAATAAGAGATGGGAAATTGCAATTAAAGTGTTTAGATGTTAAGGTGTGTTTTAGATTCTCTAATATTTGCGTATGTTCGTGTTGCCAACACCAGGTATATCAATTTAAAAAAATTCCTCAGTGGTTTTGAAATTTTTGACATATTGGGGACAAAAGATCTTAGAAAATTCGCCATCCCTAGCAGTCGTTGCAATTCTTTTGTGTCACGTGGTATTGGGTAGTCTTCATGGCAAAAGTTTTCTCTGGATCTGGGTAAAATCCTTTTTGGTTCACTAGAAAGCCAATGTACTTCACTGTTTGCTTCTCGTATTGAATTTTATTTTCCTTGCTTTCAATAGCGCATCGCGAACTAAATCATCATGGCTCTTGCTTTCGTTTGTAGCTATGTAGATGTCATCAAGCATGGCCATAACGTATTTTATATTTCCAAAAATTTAATCGACCATTGGTTGTGCTTTGTCAGAGGCTGAGCATAACTCATTAGTGAGGCGCTTCCACCTGTATCTTCCGAAAGGTGTATTAAATGTACACATACAGGACGATTCATTTGTTAATTTAGTGTGCAAGAAGGCATTAGAAAGGTCAATTACTGTGAAGTAATTTTTACCATTGAAAAACGATCGGAGTCAACACCTTTTATTGTTCAATTTAAAAACTAACGCATTCAAATTAAAACTAAGTCATTAAATTTACAATAAATATCAAACTATGACTTTATTCAAAAATGAAACTAAAAAGCATACAGTAAATCATCTTCAGCATAAATCTTGCTTGTGGCCTCTGTACATGCTGCAAAAAATTGCATGAATAGAGTCATCATGACTATCCTTAAAAATTGAAATTTGATCAGGAAACCCACATTTACTGCTCAGGAAAGCAGAGGAAAACAGTAGTACCATAAGTTAGCCGTAAATTCTTAATTTATAAATTCGAAATTATTCCTGGAAGCCATTCTAAAGTATATTAATAAGTTTTTGGAAGAAAATTCTCAAACAACTCCAAAGTATTTGGCTGTTAAGCTAAAATATAATCCACATATCTTAATAGACGTATCCATAAGCACAGTACAACGACTCTACACTAAAAAATAGAGCCAAGTGAAAAGGATGTGCTAAATCCATTTTAAGGCTTAAACCACATCAAAAAATTTATTTATTACTAGGATAAGAGCAATTTAAATGTTTTGCAAAATGATTTAGTGAAGATCGATATGCGGCACAACGACGCTGCCAAATTCTAAAGGCCCGAATTTACAGTGCAACTATATTAAAGTTTGAAATTTTTGGTTCTCTGTCAAATCTTGGACCAGAACTTTAATGAAATTAAGCAAGCCCAAATATTAGAAGATAGACAAACCGATGTGACTTTTATGAAAGTTAGTTTTGACGATTTAATGTAGTATACAATGGCCATATTCATGCAATTCGTTTTTTTTTCAGTATGCACTACAGAAGATTTATGGTTGAAAATGATTTACTGTATGTAATATAAAGTAAACATTGTATTAGTATATAGTTTGTTTTGTTTCTTAGTTTCATTTTTTAATAAAGACATATTTTGGTATTTAATATAAATTGCATAACTTATGTTTTAATTTGAATGCGTTAATTTTTAAATTGAACGGTAAAAGGTGTAGATTGGCATGGTGGTTCTCTTATAACATATTCATTAAGTTGCTTAGCATCCATTTCTTTTTTCAGCTATGACTAGGCTATTAACCCATTCTGATGGTTCATTAACAGGGAAAATGATTTTTCTCGTTGTAATTCACCAAGCTTAGCTTTTAGTTTCTTCAATGTTGTTGAAGGAAAAGAAGTGAATTACAGGAACAGCGTTATCCTTTAAGCTTATTAATGTACTTCTTGTAGTATTTACCATATCCAAAAAAAACATTTGCAAATTCAACAAACACATCTTGATTATTAGGTCCAGAAGGTATTTGTGTCTTGGCTTTGCTTACATCCGATCAGAACAATTGGGAAAATTTTATTTCGTCTTTAAGTTTGAGGTTGCAACAGAGTGTATTTAGGAGTCCTTACAAAATTTGACAAATATTTTGCAAGGCTAATTTGTATTCCAAGTATCGGCGTAACATTATTAGGCGAAACCATAAATTTTGCATTTGATTTACACGGTTGCTTACCAAGTATCACTGGAAGACTGCAATAACCTTTAATTGGGTTTCTGTTACCGCCGTAGCCTGGTAATCTGGTACGTGTTTTCTTTATCATGGAGTTTGACAGTCCTAGTGTAAGGAAAGCCTTAAAAGATAAAATGTTGCACTGTGCACCAGAATGGCCTGCATGATCAGAAGCTTGTTGTTTATTATAGCTTTAGTTTGTATAGTTTCGAATTGGGTGTTTCCACTATTCATAGTTGTTATAGCATCACAGTTATACGTGTCTTCTTCATCCTCGTCAGCTGAACATAATAATTCTTCTACAGTGCTTATTTCCTGGTATCTTCTGAACTGTGTTCTGCACATGCTGGCAAAGTGATTGGGCTATTGCCATTTGTTGCATGACTTTCCAAAAGGTTGGCATCGTCTTCTTGGATGTCGTCGTCTACATTCGTTATATATATATATATATATATA
>CABFPE010000038.1:146074-170353 GCA_900660155.1 Hofstenia miamia | reverse complement strand
CAATGAGTAATTCAAACTATGCGTCAGAGGGTACGTTGTGCTAATGCGCCAAACCCTGCATACAAGAATAAATGAATATTACAATTATTGAAACACAGGAAGATTATAGGATGCAAAAGTAAAAAATATTTTAAAAAAATTAATAACACTAATTTTAAAATTGTTATTATAATATAATAATTATATCATCTGTTAATTAATTACAATAATTTTCTTCATTTGTAATTATATTTTTATTAAAGAAAAGTAGTTTGTTACAAAATTTAAATTGTGCACTCCTCAGAAATAGATTATGAATTAAAAGTTCACAACAAAGTTGGAATCGCGTACACACAACTTTTCTTGTGCACCTCATTAAATCAAGATAGGTTGCGCGCAAAGTGTAAGTGTGCACGCTACTTAATACGGCTTCTTTCGCTATAGGGCTACCGATTTTTCTTTTATTTTTGTGGAAATTTAAATCAATTTTATTAGAAAATTTATCAATGGCTTCTACTTTAGATAATTCACAGTTCAGTCATTGAGGTCGGCCCCTTCCGACATTTTTAGTCCAATTTCTGTCACCATTTTTGTAATACACAATGCTTGCCAGNTTGTCATTGCCAGTGCCCCAATATGAACCTTGCTCGCTCTAATGCAAAACACTGGTTCTGAAACTGAAGGATTTATTAAACCGCTAACGTTACATTTTTATTTTCTTTAATTGGCATGGTATGGTATTGATTAATTTTGTTAGTTTTTAGTCATCGTTCCTGAGATATGAGAATAGCAATCTTTATTTCATAACATTTTATAACACAGAGCAAAAGCTTTATTTTTGATGGATTATTCTTTGCAAGTTTGTGCTTCAATTTCAATACTGACTGATTGTTTTATTCCTACATTTGAATTTAAATTGGAATTTGAGTATTCTATTTTGTAAATATTTAGATCATGGTTTATTTCTTTACCCCCCCCCCTAGAATGAGGAATCGGTGGTCATTTCTTTAACAATTCTTGCAAAAGAAAATTATGCAAATCTTATATTTACATCTAAATGTTTTAGTTGGATATATAAAAGTCTTACATGAATATCTCATACATATTCCATAATCACAAATATTTCTTTCTTAATTCGTAATAGAGGTAACGGTTTTATTGAGAAAATGTTTGCTTTACTTCTGTCGTAAAAAGATCATTTTCGCAACAAAACTAATTAAAATATTTATTCTACATTCGCGTCAGATTTGTTTTATGCTTTGCACTAAATATTGCATATATGTTATTACTTAGTTATAGTAGAAAATTTTATAAAATTCTCTAAATTTATGTTTACAATACTTTATTGTTACTAAAATATTTAAACGTTAATTTTCTTATATTTGTCTGGTATGTTTTCAAAATGATTTTAATCAATTTTATCATAGTTTCAAATTTCATGATTTTTAGTTGCATTGATGAAACAGCGGAAAAGACTGAGAAGGGCTCACCACATTATCAAAAAAACCATTTACGAGGCTCCTGATGTCAAATTAGATGAAGGGTTTGGGGAGGATGAGGGAACGAATACAGTCTTGTTGCCTTCGCGTTCGGCTGCGAAAACTATTTATCGTTCTATTCCAAAAAGCATCCCAAAGCTAAGCAAAAAGAAGCGAAAAAAGCTTGAGAATGTACTGAAACGGAAGCAGAAACTTGCAAAACGGAAAGAATTAGTTGACGCTGTTATTAATAGTTCAGAAAATATTCCCAGTTTAAAATCTATATCACAGTTAGGTTGTAAACCTAAAAAACTGCGAAAGCCAAAAGAGATTTTGGAGATTTCCGCTGAACTTTCAAGTGAGGATGATATGAGTATTAGTGAAGCAAGAGATCCTGTAAATTCAGATGATGTTGAAGTTGATCAGGATGTTAATGAGTCAGCAACTCATCAAATGCTAGATGCTTCGAAGGATAATGTGGATCCTGTTATTCAATCAACACCTAAAATTATCAATGTTCTGAAATCTGATTTAGTGCTTATTGAAAGAGATGATGATTTGCAAAAATATCGGATGGCGCTTCCTATTATGTCCGAAGAACATGTTATTCTTGATGCCATTAACTCCAGTTCTACGGTTATAATTACGGGTAGTACTGGCTGTGGCAAATCTACACAACTTCCACAAATTCTTTACGAATCTGGCTATCACAATATTGTTATTAGTGAGCCAAGACGTATTGCTGCAATGGCTTTGGCGAAAAGAGTTTCCTTCGAAATGCCCTCTCTTCCTAATGGTACGGTTGCATATCAAGTTAGGCATGATGGTAATGTAGCTGAAAATACTCATATTCGCTTTGTTACTGATGGTGTACTTATGCGCTATGTTCAATCAGATTTTTTACTTTCGAAGTATTCCGCTGTTGTTATTGATGAAGCACATGAGCGAACTTTATATTCTGATGTGCTGATTGGCTTACTTTCGCGTATTATTCGTTTGCGACTTAAACGTAATAAACCCCTAAAATTAATAATCATGTCTGCAACTTTAAACGTTGATGATTTTAAAGGAGCCCATCTTTTTGGTGATTCTTCACCTCCTGTAGTAAACATACCCTCCCGTCAATATCCTGTTTCTGTTCATTTTTTGAAAACTACTCCTATTGATTATGTTAGCGCCTCCTGTGTTAAAGTTTCTCAAATCCATAACACTCTCCCTTATGGTGGAATACTGGTGTTCTTGACGGGTGTTGATGAAATAAAGACCGTTATTCATGCACTGCAAGAGAAGTTTCCTTGGAAAAATGATGCCTCTCATAATCTGTATGTTTTGCCATTGTATTCTCAACTAGATACCAAATTACAAAATCGAATTTTTGAAAGACCGCCAGATAACAGTCGTCTCTGTGTTATTTCTACAAATGTTGCTGAAACGTCTCTTACTATTCCTGGAATAAGATATGTTGTTGATTGTGGTAGATCAAAACGTCGTGTTTTCGATAGAGTAACTGGTTTGTCTACATATGTCGTTGATTGGATTTCACAATCAAATGCGTCACAGCGTGCTGGTCGTGCTGGGCGAGAAGGTCCAGGACATTGTTATCGATTATTTTCATCATCTTGTTATTCCGACATGTCTGAACATCTTCCAACTGAAATTTCACAGCTGCCTATTGAAGGGCTTGTCCTGCAATTAAAATATCTTAATGTTGCAAATGTTGTTAACTTTCCTTTTGTTACAAAACCAGACATTGTAGATTTACAAACAGCAGAAAACTCTTTAGTACTTTTGGGAGCTTTAGATCATAAAAAATTAATAACTGATCTAGGAAAAGTTATGGCTAATTTACCTGTTGCACCTCGCTTTGCAAAACTACTTGCTTTGAGCGATCAGGGTGATTTAACTAATTATATTGTAGGACTCGTTTCTGGATTAGCAGCTGGTGCAACACTTTGGACTGATAATAAATATAAGACATTTTGGGCTAAAACTGATACTCAATTATTAGGTGATTTTATGGTTATTTTACGTGCGGTTTGTGCAGTGCAAGCTGTTCATAAAGCAGATGAATCTGTTTGGTGTTTGAATCATGGCTTAAGATTGGCTGCTGTGCGTGAAATCAAGAGCCTGCAGGCACAGTTAAGAGCATCCCTACAATGTAAAGAAGTTGGCGAATTACATCCTCCCTCGCCTGGACAAGTGGTTCTAATGAGACAATTGTTATTGGCGAGTGCTGAAGAAAGAATAGCACGTCTTGCTGAAGATGATGCAGTTAAATCTTCTCAAAAAGGTGTTTATAGATGTCTTAATATTGACGGAGATGTGTATATCCATCCCGATTCAGTTTTTGCCAATAAACGCCCCTTTCCTGAATTTATTGCTTACAATGAACTCATTGAAGCTGGTAGTGGTCGAGTTTATATGAAAGATGTTTGGATTATAGAGTCATCGTGGCTCGCTATTTGCATTCCTAGTCTTACTCAATTTTCAGAACCGCTTCTTGATCCACATCCTTTTTATGATGAAAAATCTGATGAAGTAAAGTGTTATATGAAGGCTAATTTCGGACGTAGATCTTGGTGTTTACCGATTGCCTCCTATCAATTCCCTGATGTTAAAATGGCTTATCAGGTTTTTGCTGTTGCCTTTTTATCTGGAAATGTAATTGCTCATTGTTTTCATGAATGGTCTTCAAAACTTCTTTCCCATCCACTTACAATGATTAGAACCTGGTCGCATTTGCAACCAAGGACAATTACATTTTTAAATGCTTTACTTAGTCGTAAAGTGAGATCGTTACAAACTTTAAAAGTGACCTGGAAAGATAATCCAACCTTTTTGCTCCGTGAATACCTTGAGTGGATACCGAATGATTTATCAAATCAGGTTACAAGTAAATGGAGTTCAATACAAAAATATTGTTTTGAAAATACTTAAGTAATTATCGCTGAATTTGAAATAATTTAAGGTACAATGTTGCTACTGATTCAACCATTTACGAACTTTTTGGCATTAAAGTATTTCATCAATATCTTGCTGTTGTAATATTGCCCATTTTAAATGGTGTATTGTACATTGATTATTGTATATTGCCTACAAAAACTATATTTACAATATGATTTCTAATTCAGTCGTGAGAATTTACACAATGATTCATTCTCACACAAAATCCTACCTTGAAATTGATGGGAGTAGTTGCAAATTCTGTCACTGGAAAATGATATGCTTTTCATATAAGAACAGCCTTGAATCGACGCATTACTTGTTAGGTGTAAATATTCTCATTTTGATCCTGTTAAGTTGATGAGTGCCGCCGTTACTGTTGAAAGCTACCATTGGTTTAATTCATGTTAATCCAATGGCGACTGCTCAGTGTAAGATGCACAAGCTTAATTAAAGTAATATATTTATTTTAATATTTGTAACTTCGTTAGAAGTTTCTATATTTAAATTGTTACTAATTTAAGAGCATTTCTTATTTGATGTAGTACAAATAATGCTGTACTAGTATAAATTACAAGTACATATACTAGCAGAAGTGTTTAAAAAATAGTGTATCAAAAATATGTGACCTGTAATAAGTGCAATAAGTGTATTTTGAATCAAGTTTATAGTGTACTGATTATGTGTATCACATACAGTTATTTTACACATCTCATCAGTATAAAAGTAGATGCAATCTCACGATTTTGTCATCTATATTCAGCGTGATTTTGTTGGAGTTAATTATCTAATATTAGTTACTTTACATTAAAAAATCATGTATGTTTAACAACACGTTGAAATAGCGTTAAGTGAATGAATTGCATTTGAATTAAATATATTTCTGGATGTTTCTTTTGGTAATTTCTTTACTGAAATTCTGTTTTGTGTTTAATTGAATTTTAATTCTGATAATTACACTTTCAGTCTTAAATATCAAGTAATTTCAATTTCAGTTTTATATTCAGTTTTCGCCAAAAGATGTATTTTTTAAATTTAGTGCAATTAATACCTGCAAAGACAAATTAGTTTTAAATTAGAGCTGAGCGGGTACCAGTAGTAACCGCGGTTAGGGTAGAGTCGAGTAAAGCAGGCGTCAAACCAGGGGGTTCAAATTCAAATCCCCTGTTATTTGAAAGATAAAATTTTTGAATGTCATTTAGTTTTTATTTACTTTTTAATTTTGTGTTTTTAGTATATTTTTAAAACTATTTCTTATGCAATTATATTATCATTTCAAGAATTTTCAAAAAAACGTACCAGATTAATATGTTAGTAATTCACCAATTAGAATTTACAGCAATAAGTCAATTGAATTTTTGTATCAATGCCTACAATAAATAAAGTATGCTGCAATCAGGATTTTTGGTCAAATTTCATACTTAAAGCCACTTTTATAAAAAAATCTTTTTTCATGAAACCTGAGTTACATACAAACCTGCTCTTATTTTGATTTTTGAGGACATTTTACACATTATTAAGTTTAATTTTAAACTTCTTTATAGTTGATCGAACAATGATATTTATTTAAGAAACGTCTTAATTATGTAAATACGCACGGTTAAAAACGTTAGTAAATGGAAAGCCAAAACATTTTTCAGGAGTCCCAGTTTCAGTGGCTATTCTTGAACAGCCTGTTGTCTTCTTAAAAGAACAGTTTATTTCACATGTTCAAACACTGTTCTCCAAGCCTACTTGGGTATTTGCAAATTGGTGGTGAAAAGGCTCCCATGAAATGTTGAAAATTGCATTGCAGTACATGATGTATTCTATTGCGTTGCTTTTTCAGATTGTTGATACCTTCATTCCTTCGTGTGTTATAAACACTTGAAAATATTTTGAAGAAAACATCATAGATTTTAAAAACATTCCTGTGCAATTTATTCGTAATAATTGTTAAAGAATAATTTCTGCATGAAATGATTAGTCGGCTTACGTACAAATCTATTGGTGAACATGCGTGAATGTAATTTTGAACATTTCTACTAAAGTGCATTACTGTGCCGGATGTACATGAAAAGAACTATTTTTCTATGAAAAACATCTTTTTGAAAGTTCTCAATTCGCTCCATGCCTATTGTCCAGGAAATCAGGACTTCTATCTCGCAAGGGAGCAACAACTAGCCTCTACTGATTCACATTATGTAGATAAACCATCTTAATTTTTTGAGGCATGCTGTGTGCAAAGTCATTCTTGCAGCGCTGCAGGCATCGGGTTTGGAGAATTTGTTCAAATGTACACCTTAAGGGGATCGTGATCGAGCGCGGTTTTAAAAGTGAAATATGAAACATTCACCTATCCTGTTGTGCCTTCTGATTGCATATTTTTATTATTTAGTGAACTGAGTGAGCCCTTATTTTGCAAAATTTCGAAGCCGTTTATGGTTAATGATGTTCAATTTTTTGAACGTACATTACAATACTTCTCTTCTACATATTATAAACTCTAGTTTCACTTTAGTTTTGATCAATTCATTTCAGTTTCCTCTTTAATTTCAGTTTCAGTTGAACACTCTACACCATTTCCAGGTGACATCTGGAAATCATCAACTTACATTTAGAAATAATCATTTTACAATTAGAAATAAAAAACTACAAATATAAATGGTCAATTTACATTTAAAAATGAAAAAATACATTTAGAATTTAGTATTTATCATTTTGAAATGGTCATATTAATATACCAGCTCGCACTAAAATCTCAATTTAAACAAAATGTTTAAATAACAAGGGTATAGTGAGATACATATTAACTATTGTAACAATGTACATATATCGTAATTTTTGTGAGCTTTATTCATGATGGCGAAATTTGCAGAAAAACTTTGAAGGTGTATTAATTTGTGTTATTTTAAAAATATGGTGTTAGAAGTTTCATTTATTATCAACGCTATATGGATGATATATTTGCATTAGTAAGAAATGAAGAAACATCCGAAAACATACTTACAAAATTGAATCTAATTGACAAGAATATTCAGTTTACAAAAGAGATTGAAACTAAGAACAAATTTCATTTTTTGAATGTACAAATAATTAGAAAAGATAACAAATTTGACACTGGAATCTATTATAAACCAACAGACACAGGATTGTTATTGAACTACAACTCAAATACGCCTTTAAATTACAAAATATCATTAATTAAAGGGTTTATTAATCGAATTTTGACAATTGCAGCACATATAGAACAATTAACCAAGAAATAGGAAAACTTAAGATCGAATTAAAGAATGAATATCCAAATAATTTCATAGATCGACATATTAAGAAATCATTAGAATACATTTTAATTAAGAACAAAACATCAAAAAACAAACTAATTATGAACATTGTTTTAAGATCGAATATAGAGGACTTCATACCGAAAACATGATCAAAGTACTCAAAAAAATATCAATAATTAAAGAAAATGTTAGATTTATATATAGCAATCATAAGCTAAGAACAAAATTTCAATTAAAATCTACAACTGAAGAAACCAATAAATCAAATATAATTTATCAAATCAAATGCACCTGTGGTGAAGATTATATTGGTTTTTCTAGTAGGCAACTATCAAGAAGAATTAAAGAACATGAGACCAGTTCTAATATATCTAATCATCTAAATAAATGCGGACTAAATTTTGAAACAAAAATATTACATCAGACGTCAAGATCAAGTAATTTAAAGATTATTGAGAGTATTTTTATAAAATCCTTGCAACCAAGTTTAAACACAAAAGAAGACTGTTTATAAATTAAATTTGCCACTTTTTAAAATTTAAGAAATTATAATTATTGTAAAATCTAGTAAATTTAGAGGGAATAATTTGTAAAACTGACGATGACTTTGTAAGTCGAAATATATCTTGCATGTTCTTATTAAAGATAATAAAATTAATAAAGAAAGGCTAAGATGCTTGAAGTTGGTGAAGCGATTCAAGCATTGACCTGGCTAATGTAAATAATAGCTGCTACTATTGAAAAGATATATTGCATTTCTTATTCTATTCCATTGATTTCTAAACAAATTGCTTAGAGATCTATGTTGTGCTCTCAGACGGCAATTTAATAAAAATGGTTAAATTGTTTTATATAACTTAAAGTTCTAATTATTTCCAAACATTGCATCGTTTTAGAACGATTGAAAATGGCAACGAGAAAAAGAATCTTCGAAAATGGAAAATTTCTTTGTAATTAAGGATTTCGGAGTATTATTTGATCGCTTCTGAATTATATTTGACAAATTTTAAATGTCGTTTTTCATTTCTCAAAGTAAACTATAATTTTCTAAATGATAAACACTAAATTATAAATGTGGTTTTTCAATTCTAAATGTAAACTGACCATTTCTATTTGTAGTATTTGATTTCTAATTGTAAAATGGTTATTTCTATATTTAAGTTGATGATTTCTAAATGTCACCTGGAAATGGTGTAGTTACAACAGCTAAACTCCTGTAATTATATTCTATAAAGGCGAGTTGCCTTGATATTGGATAAAAAGTACATTTATAATATACAAGAAGTTATTTTTAAGTTAAAGTGCGTATGCTTTGATCATAGTTTGATCTTAATTAGCAGCAATTAATTGAATCCAAAATCAAAATAATGATATGGTTTTTACATTGAATAGAACAATACAAAACAACTATCACAGAATAAGTTATGCAACGCACAATGGTTTATAAATTATATAGAAAAATAAGTGCGCTTATTACAATAAGTTAATTTTGAAATTTAGAATGTGCACTTAATTATTTTTAAATATTTAGCATGAAAATAACGGTGCACTTAATTTTTTTAATACCCCTGTATCCTAGTATGTACTAGTAGATTAATTAATCGATGCTAGTATTTGTAATTACAAAGTAGGTGAACGCAACAAACTGCTGCAATGATTTTGATGGCGGTGGCGCAAAATATAACTTAATTATAGCGACAGCTCATGGAACTGATTGTTTTGAGATGAGGAAACAATGCTATACCTTCTAATTACACTTTTGAATGTGCTAGTTAGTGGCGGATTTAGAAAATGGGACTGCAGTCCCCCCCTCCACTGCGGCAAGCAGCCAACTGGACTGCTGCCATTTGATTAATTTGAGCCATTAAA
Organism: Hofstenia miamia; assembly: GCA_900660155.1. NCBI lineage: Eukaryota > Metazoa > Xenacoelomorpha > Acoela > Hofsteniidae > Hofstenia > Hofstenia miamia. The sequence goes on along the minus strand of CABFPE010000038.1, from coordinate 160,818 downwards.
ATACAGTAAAAAATTTGCAAATGTATTTTGGTACGTTGGCAACAAATATTTGAATGGAAACGCACGTTATAAAGTTAGAAGACTTGGTTGCTAATAAAAATGAAGCTTCAACATCAAATTTAAAATTTTAATTCAGTAATACATGGTTATTTAGTTAATATTTACAAAATTCATTAGTGTGAATAACAACAGTCTAATTAAAGAAAACTTTTCAACCTATTGCAATTTATTTAGTTGAAAATTCAAAGTTCCATTTACATAAAAAGTTGGGAATTTGTATTATTTTCGATTATTTTTGAAGCTGAAAGTAGTAAACCAGATAAACTCATACTGTGTCATATGCACAACATGCAGGAATTGATTAATGGATTTATGAGTCTTCTATTTCAAGGGGTCAATCAATACTACACCTTTTACTGTTCAAATTAAGAACTAACGCATTCAAATTAAAAAATACTGCACTCAAATTAGAAGAAGTTATTCAATGTAAAATAAATAGCAAACAATGACTTTATTAAAAAATGAAACTAAGAATCAAAACAAGCGATAAACTAATACTATGTTTACTTTATTCTCAATACAGGAAATCATCTTCAAACTTACCAAGCGGAGTGCTTCAATGGATGCTGAAAAAACGAATTGCATGAATAGAGCCATTATAATTGGCCTTAATACAATTGAATTTTAATCGAAAACAATGGGAATTTAAGTAAAAAAAACCCACAGTTACTGAATACTGCAAAAACAACAATGCTATATGCTGAATTGCTATATATTCTTATTTTACAAATTCGCATTTATTTTTTAAAGAATTTTTTACTGTATAGTAATAATCTTTTGGAAAAAATTTTTCAAGCAAAAATAAAGTATTTGGCTACCAAACTAAAACAATCCACATATCGTAATGGATGTATCCACCAGTACAATTCAACGACACCTTGGTTCAGCCAATTTTGCACTAAAAAAAGAAGACCAAGCGAAAAGCATCTATACATCTCTATTCAATCTGACATTACGTGAGTAAGCAGTTTAACTTGGATAAAAACGACAGTCATGAATTATCAAATAAAAACTATTCAATATGAAAATAAGGGTAATTGCTTTAAGAAACAAAGTGAAGTTATACATTTAATACAAAGTTTTTGGCCGATTAGAACATCTTATATATTTACAACCACCCTTTTTCTAATAATAGTAATAAATCGAGTTTCCTTCTTCAGTCGTTTTCTTCTAATAATTCTCTTAATGCTTCGCACAAACTGATCATATCACCTTTTAGAAGTAAATGTATTCCCTTTACACATGAATTTAATGGCAAAGTTGCTCAAGACATTTCCAACCTTTTTCTCTCCCAGAAGCTTTTCCAATAATTCACAACCTTCAAATTCTTAATTTTTAAACCTATCTGAAATAATTTTTAATACTTTCTCTCCACGTACAATCTTTAAAATCCTTTCGTCTCTGAAGTTTCATTCCATTTGATCAATTGTCCCTTTTTCTTATTAAAAACATTGCGTCTTCCCTTACTGACCTTTTGCTCCATCTCTTTCGCTTTCGTCTTTTAACATCTAAATTTCCTAAAATATGGAAAATTGCAAAAATCTTGTTTGACACCACTGCTCTTCTTATCGGCCACCTATCTCTTGCCTGTAAAAGAGTTATATTTAATGCTATTTATCCGATTCTTCACCCACTGATTTCAAAATCTCAGTACGGATTTATGTCACATAAAACAACTGCACTCTCCCTTCTACGATTCCTCGATAGTGTCTATTCTTATTTTGATAATAAGGTTCCTCTTTTTTGCCTCTATCTTGACTTTCCAAAATCTTTTGATTAAGTTCCTCATTGTATCTTACTGAGCAAATTTTCGAAACTTGGTATTGACTCTTCTTTCATTTCTCTCATCTCCAATTATCTTTCTGACAGAACTCAGTTAGCTCATTGACTCTGGATTTTCTGATGAACGTCCTTTTACTTCTGGTGTACCTCAAGGTTCGATTCTTAGGCCAATTCTCGTCACAATATTCATCAATGATTTTATGCCGCACGTTTCTGACTATAATTCTGATTGCATGCTATATGCTGATATGACACTCGCATTTCTCTTGTTTCGAATAGTATACAGTCAAGCATTGTTCAGGCTGAACTCTAGTCATCTACTAATGGGCTTCCATTCAATATCTCTTTTCTATTCCTTTAAAACCTTCATGTCTCCTGTTTTCTATCGAAATGATACTCAGATTCATTTTAACCCTAGTGTCCACCATCTTGGTGTAATAATTTCCTCCTCACTTTCCTGGTCAAAACATGTTTCATTAAAAGTTAAAGAAGTTCTCCTCTTCTCTCTATTTTCTTATGTCATCACTGCCGAGTTCACTTAAATTTCCTTCGAAATTAATTCTCTTTAACCCATTTTGTCTCTTCACTCTCAGCTATAATTCCCAATGCTGGTTCTAAATTCCTCTTCTATTAAACTTGACAGGCTCTTGCATCGCGGTCATCGCTGGATCTTCTCTTCTAACCAATTTTGTAATGACAGTAGTTTTTTTATAATATTAATAATTGGATTGTGATGTATTTTTCATTTTTGGCCGTAGCTTACAATAATTCCCTTTGGGATTTTTCACAATCATTCTTATTTCTCTTAATTCTATGTATAATATTACATTATTGAATAGAAAGCTTGAAATTTAAGGTAGCCGGAGCATTCCTATCATAAATAAAAAATTGAAATATTATTACGTTTGTTTAAATTAGTTGTTAGGAATGGCCAAAATCGAACCTAACATGGTCCTATCAGGCCAAATATTACACATGAATATATACAATCCAATTAATAAAGTACAATTATATTCTTAATTGAACAAATAACTAAAATGTAAAATTGACAGAACATTTCAAACAAAAGCACATATGAAAGTCTGGGTTGACATACAAAACCCCCTTAATTGCACTAGTAGTCACCTGAATATATCATGTCGAATTTCTTTGTAACATTGGAAAACGAAATCATTACAGCCTTAATTCATAAAACAAATATAATGTTAATGGGCAGCTGGAATTTAAACTTTTTAAATATTACTACCCAATTCGTGCCTACTTTTTGATATTTGGCCATAGCAATTTGATAAACTCAAATAAATGCTTCTTCAAGGCGGTTTGCATATTGAGTCCCATGTACAAAATATATATTTCGCAATATGCGAGCAGAAAAAGCGGATTTTAACCCAATTTTCCTTATAAAAAATTCAAAATTCTATAGAGATTGAGAATTTTAGAAATAAAATCTAAAATTGATAGTTTTTCTTAGGCATAGCATTAGAGAGAATTCCAATATATTTGGATTTAGAAGCATTTCTCCACTATTATGAAAGTATGAAATACAATTATTACTTGATTTACCTACAGTTAAATGTATTGTTACGGGTTTTAATACATCGGACGCTTTTCCTTTTGTTATGGTTTCATTACAATATTTTTTATTACATTTGACAATTTTTTGTTTTACATAGCGTTTTGACTTAGTATACGCTTCCATTTTACAAGCCGTTTCTAAATGTATACATCTCTTTTACCTTGTATATCATCCCACTGCACATGATGCTTCTAAACTTATGCAATTTTTTTTACCTTGAATGACATCTCATCGTATTTCTATTTACTGGATTTGAATACAGCAGTAATGTTTCCTTACCATTAGAAAATTCGATTTTTTATCTGGGTAGATTTCGTCAATAATTATAGAAACGTATTGTAATAATTTGAATCAACATGATCAGTTAGATTACGCAAAGTTTAAACCACTTGATCAATAGCAAAATCTTTATGGGAATTGTTACTTAAATTTTAATAGCAGCTAAAATCTTTAAAACTTCTGTAACTATCTTAATGCTGTTTATATCAGATAATAAGTGAGAGAAATATTTGTTAGAAACCGTTCTTGACACGTGGGTAACTGTAAATTCTCTTGAGGGAATATACATAAGCAAGAATCAAGAAGTACGTAGAGTTAGAGTCAATGATAAACAGCAATCGTTGCATTGCCATTCCAGATTGTAAAATGTAAAATCGTTTGGTATGCGCTCCTTTCTAAGTTTTTTCTCTAACTCAGGAATAGATTCAAAACAATCTGAATTTAAGAACTCTTCATTACAACTTTCTAAATTATCAACTTGTTTTTGAATTCGACTTGCAGATCATCTAAATAATTTTAAATGGTATTTTAAACAAACATTTTAAAATTGGATTATAACAACATTGCTGCAAGCAATAGCCTAATAATTTGTCTGATTGAAACTATAACACAAGTGCAGTCTAGGTAAAACATATATTAGTAATTATTTCAATTATTTGCTAGTATTTTAAATAATAAATTAAACGAAACAACTTACGCATTATTGGATCGGGGTTGTTCTTTATGCTGTCACATATAAGGCTGTAAAGCAATAAACAGCGTGAGAAATGCACTTGCTAATAATCTCTCATTTCTTAATTAAGTGACTGCTTTCTCTCTTTCTTTTACGATAATTGTTTATGTCAGTTGATTCTTTAATGAAATCGTCCTGGGTAAAGTGCAAAGAGCAAAATTTTGAATTTTTACTGTAATAGAAATCCACATGAATACGAATCACATTCTGCTGCTTGGACTGAAAAAATAAAATTTCATAGCACATGAAATTGCGCAATTTTATCTTTATTATAATGATAATATTTACTTTTTAGCTATTAAAATTTTAATGAAAGCTTCATATATTAAGTATAATAATCATGGATAATAACATAATATTATTTCCGATGTTGTAATGAGATTAAATGTGCTAAAATTTGTCATTATTACATGTAGTCGAATTGAATGCAAATTTAGAATCTTATAGATATACTTTGCTTACCAAATAGCATAAGTTTGGAAATTTAATACAATATAAAGCCTAAGTTTCAATGAAATGAGTTCTAGTCCTGTTCTGTGCTTTGTATTTTGGTCGCAGTCTCGCAGTAGTCAAATTGAACAGCTATATCTTTATCTTGCTATTTAAAATATTACGTGTAAAATGCGTGTCTAAACATTTGGTATCGTTGAACCTTTTGTTGAATCAATANCATATATTAGTAATTATTTCAATTATTTGCTAGTATTTTAAATAATAAATTAAACGAAACAACTTACGCATTATTGGATCGGGGTTGTTCTTTATGCTGTCACATATAAGGCTGTAAAGCAATAAACAGCGTGAGAAATGCACTTGCTAATAATCTCTCATTTCTTAATTAAGTGACTGCTTTCTCTCTTTCTTTTACGATAATTGTTTATGTCAGTTGATTCTTTAATGAAATCGTCCTGGGTAAAGTGCAAAGAGCAAAATTTTGAATTTTTACTGTAATAGAAATCCACATGAATACGAATCACATTCTGCTGCTTGGACTGAAAAAATAAAATTTCATAGCACATGAAATTGCGCAATTTTATCTTTATTATAATGATAATATTTACTTTTTAGCTATTAAAATTTTAATGAAAGCTTCATATATTAAGTATAATAATCATGGATAATAACATAATATTATTTCCGATGTTGTAATGAGATTAAATGTGCTAAAATTTGTCATTATTACATGTAGTCGAATTGAATGCAAATTTAGAATCTTATAGATATACTTTGCTTACCAAATAGCATAAGTTTGGAAATTTAATACAATATAAAGCCTAAGTTTCAATGAAATGAGTTCTAGTCCTGTTCTGTGCTTTGTATTTTGGTCGCAGTCTCGCAGTAGTCAAATTGAACAGCTATATCTTTATCTTGCTATTTAAAATATTACGTGTAAAATGCGTGTCTAAACATTTGGTATCGTTGAACCTTTTGTTGAATCAATATTGTACGAATGCATTTATGACTCTTGCGTTGTTTTGTGCCTGTTGTGTGACACAACAGTCTTTTGCTGTTGTGTTGTGTTGGTTGTTGGTAGAACAACCCACACATTGACAAGTGTGTTAATGGTCTTTCAACATGCATTTGGTTTTGATGATTTTAAATTGCAAACACTACCATCAAAATAAAATACGCCTTTCATGAATTTTGTGTAAGTCTATTAACCTGGTTACTTTGTTTGCTGAATAATACCATGTTATTAGATTGTAGAGCAGTCTGCCATATGTAAATGTATTTGGTTATATTCTGAGTGATCCACGGTTCGTTATTTGTATGAGATGAGCGCGGCACTGGTTTTGTAAAAAATTTTCAATCGCAGAAAAAAAACTTCACAGCCAACCACCGCAGTGTGCGTTTTTTTGGCGCAAGCCACCGCAATAAATGAAATTTTACCACGGTATACCTCAACGAAGTCGATCTTTAACTTTGTAAGAAAATATATATTTCTGAATTGTTTTTAAGGTAATGGATCATCCAATGAAAATTTTACAAACAATTTCTTAGCTATTTTGTCAATTGGTATAATTTTATTAGAGTAGCATCCAATTTTCCATGAAATATTCGAAAAATTACTATTTATATTTTGAATGTGAAATCAATTAATTTTGCTTCAGAAACAGTTTTTTTTAAGAAATACTTAGGGATTTTGAATCCTTATACAAAAGACGCTATCTGTATAGCTTTTATGCCACCGCAAGTTGTTTTAATTCTACCGCTAAACCCCGCAATGTTGTAAATGGGTATCGCAATACACGGCACCGCTCTCATCTCTAATTTGTATAAACCCTTTTTTCCATGGCAAGCACGGCTCAAAAGAATTATTAATAAAAAAGGAAAAATATTCCCATCTTTCGCGCGAACTTAGATATCCTTCGTTTTATTGAAAAGTAAAACAATATTTATTTTAATTCAATGATCATTATCTCAAAGTTAATTTCAAAAAATCATTTATTTACTCTACTTTTTGATAAAATATTATAGTTTAGGATGTAATTTCTGGCCTCTTTTAAAAAAATGAGGCACCATCATGCTCAAAATATTTAAGAAACTAATTCGATTTAAATAAATTTCTACATATTATATTTTCACAAAATTTTCAATTCGATTCAAATTATTTTTCAAAAAGCCTGAAAAGAAGCGACTAAATGGATAGTTCAACTAAGTTAAAGACACAAAGTTCCTAAAATAGTTGAAAAGTATTTCTCATTTATCATAATTTTAAATAAATCCAATTTTCACATTATTTATTATACCTCGATTAGTAGAGCTCATTTATTTGAGCTGTATGGGAAGAATATAGAGCACTATTGTCTTCAGGAACTTTACATTCCTTAGTACAACTTAAAAATTTCTCACATGGTTTCAATCCCTTGAACTAATTGTTTTGGACAAAAAAAGTACTAACTAATTGGCATATCCTGGAATTATTACAATAATATGCGCAATAATTAATTTGTCCTTTATATATTGGCAAATGACGGGTTATTACAAATGAATTAAAAGGATGCAAAACAGAAACGTGAAGTGTTTGGAGAATTCTAATCGAAGAGCATTTGAATATGAATACCTTTTAAAAAGTGCTTCTTTATGTCTCCATTTTCAGAAGACAGATATACTAGTGAATATTTAATTTTGCAGAGATTGTTTTTGCAACTGGCTAAGGCATTGTTCGCCATTTTACAAAACCATTGCATTCTACTGCAACCATAATACCAATTCGGACATTCACGTTTAATTGCACATCCACTGTTATCAGAAAACGGTCTTCCATTATGGAATTGGCTAATATTGTGTTCTTCATGCGTTATTCCATTCAGAAACATTGCATAATTTTCGTTTTTCTCCTTTACTTGGAAATGTTGAAACCATAATGTGTAATTCTTATCGTCCTTGTAAGAATGAAATGAGAATTTCAAGGTAGCTTTTTTAGCCTTAGTCATTCTAGAAAGTTTATCAAGTCCAATCCAATAGTTTTCAGAATTAACAAATCTCTCAAATCTCATATACTCAGTTGTTTTATTGGTGAAATCCATTTCGCTTCCATATCTCTTCATAACTGTAACAACTTTTTTGTTTTCTTTATGATACCACCCAATTTGATTTGAAACTGTTTCAGGAATGATGGATTTTGGAAGTTTGTACAAAGAACACAGCCTCAAGTTGTAGGTATGGATAACTTCACATTCTTCATTATCATTGCATTTGTGGAAACATTCATTCAAACCTTGAGTGATTACAATTATTTTATTTATAAAGCATGCGGTGGTAAAAATAGCTGATAAAACATTCAACTGTAAAAAAAGCATCCATTTCAAAAACATCATTATAGTCTAAGGACGTGAAGTTTTTTTGCAACTAATAAGCATACAATAAAAAGTAATATCTGGGAATAGCTTTAATAGAATGACTTTGGAAGCATTTACATGGACGTGTAGCTTATGTAACATGCGCATTATCTTAATGTTCAGAGAATATTACGCTGGTACTAATAAAACAGAATTTCTATTTGGGAAGTGATTTGCGTAAAATTGAAATTTTATGAAAATTTATTGAATAATATGTGTTTGATATTTTCTAGAAAAACTTACATATTCTATTAAAAAATGCACCTGCGGGTTTAATCTAAGCATATCGGGGATATAAATGGGTCGGGGGCAAATAATAATACAATTTTATTATTGAAAGATATTCTGCAAGCACGCTTGCATGAGATTAATATATTGGTAGTATTAATATTAAATATTTCAGCAACAAAAACTTTGACTTACTGCACTAATTATCAATGTTTACTATTGAAACATTTTATGTGTGTTTCTTTTCAAATGTGTTTATGAATAGTTGTCATGCACCAGAATCCTACAGAGCTATTGATATTTTCGATGTGTCATATTTGGCTCTCATGTTGACTTAAAATTGCATTGATCAGGTGCATTAAAAACTCAATACACTTTGGGATGTTTGGGTCCAAATTTTTTAGTTCAATTCGGCAGTTTGGGTTGCGTCTAAATATTGTGGTATATTTACAGCCGTAAATTGCATAAACTTTAGTAAATTTAAAGATGCGGTTTAGAAAATGGTAATTATGTTGCAAATATTTTGGCCCGAGAATGAAAATCAGTAACCATTTCCATCTTTGTGTGTTACAGAACACCTATAATTGAAATCACATCCTACCAGTCTGTGAGAACAACTTGATTGTTTCCAAATCGTGTAAAGCTTTGATGCTATTGTATAGATGTGCATTAGTCGTTCCATTGCATAATGCCACCAATATAATAATCCAATCTAAGTTCATGTCAAGGTAATAGAGGGAGAACTCAAGACAGATGTTGTTATGATACTTGCCTATTTATAATTTATAGAAAATTTATTGATCAACATTTCCAATGTGATTCTAAGCAATAAAAACACTTTGCCCTTTTTAAATGGTGTTCAGGTAAAATATTATATTTTACTTCTCCAAGCTAGTATATGATAAAATAATACTTGCAACTCTGATTTTATTAATGATTGCTGTTGCTTAGTAGTTTTTCAAATGCTATGTATTTGACAGGTTTATTTTAAATGGCAAGCTGAAGGCAACTACAGCTACAATGTAGTGAACAAATAACTATGATAATACAATTATTTTATTCAATTGTATCTAATGATGAATTTGAGAAAAAAGTAAAAACCTATTCTTGTAGATTATGTCAGTCTGGATAAATCACATATTATTGTCATGGCACATGTTGAAAAAACATCTGTGGATACTACTACTGTAGTAGTTCAAACCAATCTATTAGATGTTCAGGTCTTAATGAAATATCAAGTGGAAACCAATGCAAGGTGTGTTGTCACTTGAAACTGGCCTTAACTAGAAAATTATCTGGAAGAAATCTTGTTGCAAAGAACGGGATTTTGAATTATTTGCAGAGCGTACTCAATTTCCGCAGCTCAGAATACCGTATTTTCGGGTCAATAAGCAGATTTTCTATACCTAATTTTTTAACCATATTTTGTTGGATCGGCTTATTGGGTGAACATGCTCTGATCGCGAGTGCACAATCTTGATATGATCGAGGCATTTTATATAATCGATAACATTTTATATCGCCAGTGGCCACCCGATGTCGCTGTAATTCAAGTCACATCAACACGACATATACCATAAAATAAATTTTATAAAGGTACAAACGGGACTTGAATAAGCGGCAATAAATTTTTTTTGATGAAATGAAGAAATACCATGAATAAAATCCATAAAACAAACTATTAAATTTATAGTATTTAAAAGCAAAATTGAGAATTACTTCTATAGCTATACAAAAGAAAAGCTTGAATACAAATGGTGAAGTTTTAAATTTTAAGATACTGACTATTAAATAAACCACATCCTTAACCCAAACAAATAATTCTGATTGTTTTGTAATTTTGATTTTGTATGTGTCTTTCCTGGGTTATTTGTATTGTTTTTTCCTGCTAGATGTAAATATTATTGTAACTATTATTGTAATTTGTACAAGCAACTCTATATATATATATATATATATATATTCTGTCTTTCTTTTTCTAAGGGTTTAAGGTTTGGAACTTTGCTTTCATTTAAATGTTATTCTCCAAAGCAATGATAGTAGCTTGCCTTTAGATTTCCCTGAAATTTTTTCAGATGTATATATTTTGACACACCTGATTTAAAAATGTTGAAGTATGCATTTTTATAACTAATTTAAAAAATTTAAGGTTTGATTTACAAACGTTTTTAATAAAAAAAATTGTTAGTAGACAAGTTTCCATCCAATGTTGTTGTCAACATTATAGATATAATTTAAAAACTCAAGCGAATACACTTAAAATAAATGTTAAACTTGCCTATAGAATGAATTATAACCATTGGTATGTGGGTTAGACACATTCAGTGGAATAATTCTATTACATTAATCGCAAAATGTTTTAGCATTAAAAAGTTTCAGCAAAAAACTCTTCAGTGCACATCTTTAAGAAAATTCGATCTCTTAAAAAATCAGAAACTTATTTTTAATATATGCAAATTATATCAAAATCATTAGTGTCATCATTCACTAGAAAAACTTCATTGTCTTTGTTATCAAATCCAGCTTGTGTCTGAATTTCATGAAGCTCATTTATCTCAGACCCTTTTTATTGTCACCATTGAATATGTACATACTTTTGTCCAAAAGCCATAAGATATGCAAAAAATATCGTCTATATTAGTACTGATGACTATATTGAACTGATTTTCAAAAATTTTGTGCAAATTTTGAATATGTGCCTGAAGCTTTTTCTGTTTTTTTTCCGATCTTTCTTCACCAAAACTATTCGGGTTTAATGTAGATTTTTCACATAAGAATTGCCAATTATATATATTTGCAAGAGAAATTCAAAAATTTAGAAGAGTACTTGTGGAATTTATTTTCTAGGCTTTTATATACAACATGTAATGCATAAAAATTCCAAATAATGAATGAACCAATTACTTTTGAAAAGTTGATAATAAAAAAACAAGGATAAATGCAAATCATTACTAGCATATAAAGAATTTCCAGAAAAGCGTACATAATTACCTTCAAAATGCTACATAACAAAATACTTAACATAAACTGATAAAAAGTCTGAAGGAAGTTACAAGGTTGTCCCATAAGTTCTGTTATAGTTGCAAAAAAATCTATTTTTTATTTATTGTAGTAAATGTTATTGCATGTACTAATAAAGTAACTATTCCTGGATCATTTCCCACCACCTTGTGCCTCAATCTGCAAGCTTTCAAATTTGATCAAAGTACCACTCTGGCTCCTTCGAGAAAAGAGCTCATTACAAACTTCTTCAACTTTATTAAACAATTCGAACTGGTGGCTTTTCAAATTAGTGCTTTAGCAATCAGAAAAGTGCTATAAAATCTCATTATCATTGAGCTCTTCAAACTTCTCCATACAGTTTGTGGCAGTGTGTGGCTTGGCATTGTCCTGCTGAAACAAAAAGCGCTTTTGGCACACCAAATTGGGATATATCTCAACCAATATGTCATGAACGCGGTTCAATTGCTGGTAGTAGAGTTCAGCATACATGGCACGACCCTTTGGAAAAAGCTTAAAGTGCAAAACGCCTTCGAAATTACACCAAACAATTTTTAGTAGCTGTAACAGAACTTTTCGGACAATCTAATATTATCAATGAATTATTTAATTGTGATCTAAGGAAATATAATTGAATGAAGCAATGTCTCACAATACTTCAAGGAGAATTTGGTTAAGAACAATAACTTGTGACTAATTATAAAGAATTCATTAATTGGAATATTAGCAAAGATTTTTCAAGAGATTGGAGCCATGGCCCAAGAAATTCCTTTTAAAAAAATTCTAAAAAGTGTGTTTTGGAGTATTTTTCAATTGCCATACACATTGAATTCTACAATATGTCGATGCTAATTTCTATAGTAAACATTTAGTTTTTTACAAGTCAGCAGAACTCAATAAAAAAGATCCCGGTAATAATATTTATAACATTCAAAATGGACTAAATGAGCATCCAGTACTTTGCAAGGCCCAAAAGGCAACTATAAAAATATGTGCCAGGAATGACTAAAAAATCAACTTGATAATTGTTTGAAACAATGATTTTCTCAGTCCTACTGAGTAGAAGGACTTTTCTATTACTATGTAGTTTTATTAGATTTTTCCACTTTGATTTTTTACGTATAATTAACTAAAAATTTTTGTTTTAGCGTTTATAACTTGTTTATTTTATTGTTAAGAAAAAACTTCAGGTTTGAGTCTTCCAATTTCTTTTATTTAAAGTGTCCACTTAGGTTACCTGATTTTGTAAACTTGATTTTGCATATCACTCTATCCATTCTGACACTTCTGTTGTTTTTCATCAAACATGCACCCACAAATCTCGCTCACAAAATTCTTTCTTTATTCACATTATTCCTATTGCTAACTTCCTGATTACAGCTCATCACTTAGACTTTTTCTTATCTTCTTCTAAATTTCATTTCTTCTCCGCTCCTTAATCGGATCCTCTTTTTCCATTACTTCAGTTTTGATAACATTTTTTTTTCTTATATATTGTAATGCTCTTGTTGTTTTTATTAATATTTATAGTTTTGCTACGGTACTTTGTTTTTAAATTTTATTTGTATTAACCGCCATAAAGGTAAATAAAGTCTTTTTTTGTTGTCTTATATTACGTTATTTCATTGTATTAAACCAAGGTATAAATAAAACTTGAAACAGTACCACTATTACGAGGCTTGTATGTGAATCTCCATTTCCATGGAAATCCATTGCAATCGAAATATCATATAAATAGAAAGAAAAATGAATGAAGAATTTTCCATGATTTTTAATAGTAATTCATGAAATACCAGCACTGTTGCCTATGACTTCATTGTCGAGCTATGCTTGGTACATGATTATAATGATGGAGGCAGTTATAATGCTACAGGCAAAGAATTGTAACTCAAAAGCAGAAAGAAAATGAACACGATCTTTTGCATTAACTTTTGACTGTAATGTTGGGGCACCATCTGCCAAATGCAGTTGCATTGCTATTGTAGAAACTGAGCTTGGCAGACTTTGATGGAACCAAGTTAGCACAGTCTGCATCTCAGCATACTGGCAGGTCCAAAAACATCTGCCAATACTGCGGCAAGTCACATCGTATGTTTTATCTATACCAGTGGCATCAGCAGCAGTCGAGAGACCCTTCAGTATTGCTGGCGGCATGTTGTCGTCCAAGAAGTAAAGCTTCTTCACCCTCAAGTATTAATTAAGTCTGTATACATCACATACACTGCAGGTAACTGCTAAGGAAAAAGACAGGTAAGCTTCCACATTAAAAATGCTCAGCTTCTGTTACTACTCAGCCAAATTCAGTCATTGCACAACAGTTAAAGAAATTGTGAAAAATGAATAATTTTTCAATGTTTTCACATGTAAGAAACATAGTATATATGTACATATATGTCTATATCTACTTTGAATATGATTAGGTAATTAAATTACTTTATATAAAACAAAGTTTATGGCATTAATAAATCAAATGATGAGAAACTGAATTTACAAAAACAAAAATTCTAGAAGAAAATAGAATAATGTACCTAAGTATTTTTTTTTGATAGTAAATAATTTGGATATTTTTACAAAAAATTTGATTTTTCAATGAAAAAATATTACTATTTGCATGGACTTAAGGTAAAAGAATAAATATTTATCATTGCATGAGGTGGCCTTACCCCATAGATGTATATATTTAAAAACCTTTCAATATTTTTCAATATGCTTGGATAAAATTATTCAAAAATGCGGACAAATCGATTTGTTTTGTAAAAGTAGTACTAAGTGGGAATAGGTTTAAAAGTTTGCTTTATCGAAAATGTAAATGTGTTCTATATTTGAGGCTTTCCAAACTATCAGTTCTATATTAAATAAGAATTATTGTAGTGATGTTTTCACATAAGTTTATTATTAAAATTTGTGCTTAGCAAAGTATTATAAGGATTTAGTAAGTAAAAATTCCTTAAATTTAAGCAATTTTCAGGTGTGTAAAGAGGTTAATTTAGTGGTGTGTTGAGCCCTCAACTACACGCAAGTATGGTGTTATTGATGAAGAGATTAAGATATAGACCACTGCGTAATAAGAGATCAAGTGTGACTTGGAGACCCTCTCAGTCACTTCCTAACCATAAGGCAGCATCGTCTCTCACAACGTATTTGTTTATGATTAAAATTGAAAATAATATAGAATAGTGCGATATGCTGATATATGATTTTACTATTAGCGTTTATTCAATGTATATTCATATATATATATATA
>CABFPE010000038.1:123677-141015 GCA_900660155.1 Hofstenia miamia | reverse complement strand
ATGTATACATTAGCCCTCGTAGGAGAATTCACATTTTGTTTGCATTGGAAGTTTATCAATGTCATTACATCATATTTAATTTGCATTAGACCTAATGACCTAATTCTTAGTTTTATGCTGACCGCATTGATTGTTCACATGTACGATAGGTTGTTAGCATGTAAATATTTATATGTAGGGTTATTACATGTAAGGCACAATAACAAGCTAATGCATTCGGGTTGCGAGTTTCCTTTACATTACAACATCATTAATAACAAGAGCAATCAATGTATTAAATTAGTAGGTCATCCACACACTGTCACTATTACATCATCACACATTATTTCATACACTGAGTCATTGGTGAAGCGATTGGTTTTTCTTTCAATGTTAAAGTGTTCATTGGAATTAATAGTTACATCGTAGTTCTTCAATTCCTCTTTGTGCTTTGCTTCCAGTCGGGCGTTTGACCCTGTACTTTGTACCAGCCATCTCTTGTCTTGAACCTAAATTACTGTTGTTACTTCTAGTGTCAATTATAGTTGTTGCTTAGATATTAGTCTAATTGTTAAGTCACCACAAGTAAAAACAAAAGAATGGAGATTGAATTTGGAATCTCTCACCTACCTTACTAGGAAAAGATAGGAAGTAGTCAAAGCAGCTCCTAAATTACATTCAGACTTGCCAGTTGGAAGGTTGTCAAGATTCTACACTTGCATAGCCTTAGAACTATACAAACAAGTAAAAACAATAGAGATGACAACAGATGCAGAGGGTGAGAAGAAAGCAAATACGCTGTTCATTAAGTGCAGCCTCACACAAAGACAAGAGCACGTAAAAAGAATACAGGAAATATGGAAGGAGATGAAATTACAGAAGAAAATGAAAGAAGAGTGGCCTGAAATACACATTGAAGCCCCATCAAAAAAATACCATAAAATGGTTGAGTTAGCACTTACAGAAATAAACAGAGTGTAAAAGCTGAACTCAACAAAAGATTTTAAAAATATCTTATTCAAAGAAAAGAACGCACCAGAAGTTAGATTCAGGACATCAGCATGGCTATTGGCGATATTTACCACACAAGAACAAGGACTAAAGCTACCAATTTCAAGAATGGGGCGACACAAATTGACAAAGGCGAAAAAGTATGAGATAGCATTGTCACTAGTAAACACACAGAAATGGTGGCAGTTCATCAAACGTCATTCTTCCAATAATTACTATTCTTATCCCCTGGACTCTTGCCATCCTTAGCATTTGATCTAATTGTTTTTCTAAGTTTTTATTATACTCTTTTTCTTTGAGGATGTGGATGATCGTTAGGTTGTCCTTGTCAATGTTGATTTCTTGTATTCTTGCTATTTGTTCTATGTATGCCATAATTCCCTGAGCTGTCTCAAGTGTGAAATTTTCATTGAATGTGACATGTACCATGCTCTGCATATATGGTCTTTCTACCATCTTGTATAGTTCTCTCTGGTAACTTATTATTGTGTTGACCATTTGTCTTTTCTGTGCGTCCAGTACAATGGGTAGGTTGCTGCCCTCTGTTTTGCTACTTTTCTTATATGGCTTTTTGTTTCTGGTGAGAATTTTTCGAATGCATTATTCCTCATTTTTAGTGTTCCCATGAAATAGGGGTGCAGTGTTTCTCCATCTATCTTTGACATCCTCTTTTCTCTCTCTTTTGAGCATAAGTTCTTTCTGATGTGGTCTCAGAGGGGGCATGTAGCTGAGTAATCCTTAGTGGTTTACTGGTGCTTGGCTCACCGTCCAGTGAGTCCATGCTGATGGTCTCTGCTTAGTCGCCCTCAAATTGGCTCACAGTTGACTCTTTCAGCACTTGACCAGTTATGGGATCCATAGATACATCAGCCTCAAATCACTTTCATATGCATACAATTCTTTGCCCACTTGCACCTTCCCCAGGAACTCCAATTGTTGTGCTGCCCTTGAGTTGGCAAAGTGGACTGGAGGGAAAGTTGGGCTGCTTTTCACCAGTTCTCTGCGTGCCCTCGAACTGGTGTTGCAGATCTCTGGAGTTTTCACTGGTTCTCTGCTTGCCCTTGAGTTGGTGGTGCAGATCTCCAGTGGGAGAGGCATTATGTCTTTTCATCTCCCTGCCCTCAAATCAGCTTTGGAGTCTACTTGGACGCCTTCTCATTCTGCGCATTTGATTAGTCATTGGTTTGTTCTCATCCCTTCCATCTTCTGTCTGACGTCCAGTTCAAGACCTCCTTCATATTCTTCTCCACAGGTTTGACGTTGTCATCTCCTCAGCTCTCTGGTTTTGGCGCACTCTCTTCCTCAGTGGTTGTTGCTGTTGCATCTTGTTTGATTTGCCTAAATTCAGAAAGTAAATTTAAATCCCATACCTTGGGGTCATATATGTATTTATGTCTTGCTGCTCACCTTGGCAGTTCTCTCCTTTGTAAATGTTTGTTACTGATGTTTGTTTCGAATTCCTCATCAAAACCTTCTTCCAGTAAACTGTCTAATTCACTCATATCATACATAATTTCATTTCCATTAATTTGATTTATTTTAAATTCTGTGTTTTTGTCTAGTCTAGATTCCTCAATATCTGCTGTTGCTTGTATTAAATTCTGAAAGTGCAATAATCTACCATTGTTTAGCCTATCTCATTATTTGGTAGTACCTGCGTTATTTTATATGGAGCTGACCAAATCGTTTTCAACTTTCAGACCTGGTTTGTGTCTAGCAGTCATTGGTGTGAATGCATAGACTGTGTCACCTATTTTGTGTGAGTGACCATAGATTTTTTTGTTATAGTTTTGCTGTTGTCTCAAGCGGATTTCTTTGGGTTATGGCACATTGTCTTGTGTATTGCTGTTATTTGATTTCTTAATTGATTCACGTATTGATTGTCCATCTTCTCACTGTAGGCAAAATATTGCATTGATAATGGCATTGCCACCTCTCTTCCAAACATGGCCTTGAATGGTGTTATTCCTGTTGTAGAGTGTACGGATGTGTTATAAATGTATTCGATGATTTCAATTACTTCTTGACACTTGTGGCCCCCTATTCTCGATGTTGTCACTCTTATCAGTTTGATCAGCATCCTGTTCAATCTTTCTACAGCACTGTTGGCATGTGGGTGATACTCTGTTGTCACTACATCCAGTAGATGTGACATTTCCTGAAATAGATTACTTTTAAATTGTGGCCCCTTGTCTGTGATTATTGTCTCCATAGGTCCAAACTTTAAGATCCACTCTTTAATTACTATCTCCGCAGTTGTTTCAGATGTTGTGTTCTTCATGGGGATCAATCTTGCATACTTGGTAAAGTTGTCTACCATTACTAGTAAATGTTGATATCCCTCTTCGTCCTTTGATAACATTTCCAAATCTATATGTATGATTTTGTTGGGTTGTGTCACTATGATTTTTTCCAGTGGTGCTCTCTGCATTGCGAAATGCTGTTTGTTATTAAGGAGGCATGTTGTACACTTGTTGATTATTTCCTCTGTGACTTCTATCACTGCCATTGTAATAAATCTTGCATTGAAACTGCTCTCAGTTTGCGTAATGCCTAAATGGCCCTTTTCATGCACTTTTCTTATTAAGTCTCATTTGTAGTATTCTGGTATTGCAATCCTATTGTTCTGTGTTCCACATATAGGAGTCCATTCTTGTTTCTTTTCCATCTATGCCTTTTGTAGTAACTCACTGTTAATCTCAATAGTTTTAAGCTTTGTTCCTGTAGCTTTCTTATGATTTCTTTTAGTATCACATCATCTTTTTGTTTCTCTATGATCTCTAATTCTGATATTTCTTCCTTTATTGTGATTGGCAGCACTGCTTGTCCCTTCTTATTGACGTTTATCTCTGGCAACTCCTTCTACTCTGTATGTGGTAGGAATTGAAACGTCTTTTTCTCTCCATCTTCTTTAGCTGCATCTCTCTGTTACTCTGGGAGTGTGGTCCAGAAATCAGCATTTATATGTAGTGTCCCTCTTCAGTGTTTGATGGTGAAAGTGAATTCATTTAAGTATTTGATCCATCTTGATACTATTCCTGACTTATAACCTAAGAATTTTTTGAGCCAAGCTAAGCCACTGTTACCTGTGCAGCCCATCCAATTAAAACGTGTCTGAATTTCTTTATGCTCCTGATCAGTTCAAGCATCTCTAACTTTGTTGATCCATAGTTCTCCTTGCTTGGTTTTAATTTACAGCTAAAGAACTGTATTGGCTCTTATTTGTTGTTCTTCAATTATCCAAGTGTCGCCCTGATTGCTACCTTACTAGCATTGCAGTCTAAGATGAATGTTTCACTGTAGTTGGGCATGCTCAGTGATGGCAGTTTGGCTAACTCTTCTTTTATATTGTCTAGTTTTTCTGTTCTTGCCACGTCCATATTAAAGGCACTGACTTCCTCATTAGCTGTGTCATCTTGGGGGTCTTTCCCACAATGTTGGGTATAAATGTTCCATAATAGTTGAAGAACCCCATTATTCTCTGTATATCTTTTTTGTTGTTTGGCTTCTCTATCCTCCAGATCATATCTCTTGCATTGTCTTTCATGCATATTGGCCCCTTCTTGATCACTAGTCCTAGGAATATGATCTTCTCTTTTAATATATTGCATTTGTTGCCATTGATTCTTAAGCCTGCTTTTTCCAGGATCAATAGTGTCCTTTCCAGTTTCTCTCAGTTCTCTTCTATCATGTTGCTCATTACGATGATACCGTCAATGTACATATTCATTCCTTCCTCCATTTTGTGTCTCTTGTTCTTTAATACTTTTGTTATGTACCTCTGGAACATTGCCAGTGCATTACATAAACCAAAAGCCATGCATATCAATTTGTACAAACTGTATAGAGTTATAAACGCCATCTTTTCAATATCTTCCTCTTCCATTTTAACTTGCCAATATGCCTTGCATAGATCTATCAACATAAAATAGTTGTGCTTACTCACTTCATATAGCATGTCTTCTATTCTGGGAAGTCTATGCATAATCTGTATTTTTCTCCTTGCTTCACAAATACTGTTGGCGCCACATATGGACTTTTGCTGGGTTGAATTATTTTGTTGACAATTAATTCATTGAGTATTCTGTTGTATCCTTCATCTGCTCTGGCACTCATCTCACTGGCAGTTTTATTGGCTTGTTCATTGTTGTAATTATCTTGTGTGTTTCACCTATTGCCTGGCCCATGCTTATTTGAATATTTATTTGTGTCTCTCCAGCACCTTTCTGAGTTGTTGTAATTGTTTTTCATTTAGGTGTTGGTATTCCTACTCCAACAGATCAGGTGTTTTATACAGGTCTTCTTCACTTGCTTTCATCCCTCTACCCTCAAGTCAGCTGTTGGAAGTACTTGCTACATCAATGGTGTGGACTACCTCCTGTTTGCAAGTCCTCAAATCAACCAAACAAACTACTCTGCTCATCAATGTTTTCCATTGTTTTCCAGATGGCTTTGATGCTGGACTTGACATACTTCCTGAGTATTCTTACATTCATTTTCCTTATATTGATGTTATGATTTGTTGTGTTTAGTATTGGTATTCTCCCTTTTCCGTTTTTTATAGTGCACACACTTGATGGCATCAAGACTCTTTTCAAATTTATCCCTTTGTTATTGTAGATTGTTATTTCTGCTGTGATCTCTTCTTCTGCTTTAATTTCATGCATCCTCCATTGATACAGCTGCAGCTTTATGTCTTCTTCCAGTTCAAATACTATTGTTGATAGCTTTCCTTCTTGCTCTTCAATTTTGATTTCCTCTTCCCTCACTTTAATTGTTTTATTGGAGTAGTTTATTACACATCCGTTTTTTGTTAGGAAGTTGTTGCCTAGTATCACCTCATATGGCAATAAATTGTTATGAGTATCTATTACTACTAGCATTTGTTTGAAGGTTGTATTTGCTATTCTGATTTGTACTGCATCAAGCTTGCCTTTTGTATCTATGTATTCTCCAGATGCATTAATTAGTCTTTTGTTTGATCATTCTAAATCTTCTTGTTTAAATCCCAGTTTTGTTGCACATTCATCTGTTATTATCAATGTTGCCACCCTGATGTTGATTGTTGCCTTTGTTAATATTCCATTTATTGTTATCATTATTGTGTTGATATTGTCCAAATTTGTCATGATCATTATCAGTGCACGGTGTTTTAGTGTCAGTGCTCAAACTAGTTTTCTGATTCTTCTTCCATTTGGGGATCTTCCAATAATTCTGCTTCAGACTCAATTACATCCTCGTCTTCATAGTATGCTTCCTCTTCTCTGATCATGTTGATTTGTTTTCTGCATTTGTCTTTCCTGTGCCCCTTCTGTCCACAGTTGTAACACTTAATGTCTCTGTCTCTAATTTTCTTTGACTTTCCCTCTTTGTTTTTTATGTTGATGAACTTCTCTGTCTTCTTTTCCTTATAAGCTTTGGTATTCCCTGTCTGTGTTTTATAACTGTTTCACCATTCTGTTGGCTTTTATTTATTCCATATTGCTTTCTCATAGATGCAGGCATTGTTTTTTATTGTTGCTTGTATGTCTACAGCTTTCCTAATCATTTTCTTCAGCTTGTCATCCATGTCACACTTGATTTCAAATTAGGTTCTAATATTCTCCAGCATTCCCTTGCAAATGTGGGAAAAAAGGTCGTATTTTGAGTATTTGTTTCCCCTTGAGCTGAGTGTCACCAGTCATTCCACCTGCTGGATGTAATTTTGAATGTCATTTGTCTTTCTCATCTTTGTCAAGTTCAGTATAATTTGGTATTGATTTTTAAAACTTTCATTCTCATAGTAGTCTACAAAGTCTCTGATTAACAGTCTGTAGTCTTGTTTTGTGATGGTATCTAAGAGTAGATAGTGTTGGGATGCTGCTCCTGTTAGGTATAATGGAAATCATGCAGCTGCTGCCCTTTGGTTTACTTTCCTTTTGACCATTGTGAACTCAAACATTTGCAGCCATTCAAGAAATGTTGGGTTGTAGCTGTTGACCTTTCTGTTGAATTTTGGCAAGGTTGCCTTGCATGGTATTGTGTTGTTATGACTATATTCTGGTAGCATTGAGCTCTCATAGGTTGGTCTCCTTCATACATTTGTCTGTTCATTTATTGTGAGTTGGTTTGTCACTGCTTTCATAATTTTGTCAATGATTTTTTTCTTTTCTTCTTCCTCTTCTTCTTCTGCTTCCCTAAATCATTTTTTGAAATTTGTGGGTGACGCCTGTAGGCTTCTCTCTTTTAGTTGCTCAACTGTTATTTCATGCATTCTTTTTTCCCCTGGATTTTCCTCTTTGTTTTCCTGTGTCACTCTCAGTTTGTATCTCAGATCTTCTAACTCTTGTCTCTGGTTTTCACAGTTCTTGTCTCTGCGCAGCTCTGTTGATCTGAGTTTGTCTTTGAGCTGTTCTATTTTTTGGGCTTGTATGTTGTTGTCTAGAATTAGCTGCCTGTTCACATCTTCTAATTGTTGGCATATGTTTTCCCACTTTGTGTTCTGTTCCTGGAAGCATTTGTTTGATTGTGCTAATTGGGTTGTTAATGCTTTGATGTCTTTTTGGAAATTCCTGCTCTGGTTCTCTAGGTGATTGTCCATTTCAATTTTTAATTTGCTCATTTCATTCTTGTTCTCCTGCTCCAGTTTCATCATTCTTTCCACCAACAATTGTATCTCAGATCTTAGTATTGTTTCTGTTTCATTTGTCTGTCTTAGAATATTTAAGACTTCACTGGATCCTGTTTCTGGGGACATATGTAGGGTTTCCAGTTCTGTGGGGGATACATTTGTTTCAGAATGTGTTCTCCTTGGGGTGGGGGTTGTTTTACTTGTGCCTTTCTTGGCACTGCCTTTTCTTCCTCTTGTATTTGTCATTTTGATTTACAATTAGTAGTGGCTAGCAGTTTGGTACAATTCTTTGTCTTTGAACCTGCTTTAAGTTAGGTGTAGTGGTGGTAACTGACTATGTGCTTTATTAGTGGTTCTTTGCATGTCTTGTAATCTCCTCTGTCATGGTTGCTTTTCTTACTTCTTGATTCCAAGTCATGAGTCAGGGTGTTGGGTTGATTCTTCTTCTTGTTCTTAGCTGTCACAGTTGCCATGTAGCATCCACTACCAGGCTTCAACAGAGAGTTAATTATTCTTTAAATGATTATTTCCTGTTAGATGCAGGTAGGGATGTACTGATATTAATTCTTTCCTCTGACATGAGATACATTGTCATTAACTTTTATTAATTCCAAGTAACCCAATACTATTTAGGTATGCTGTTGTCACAGTTCCTCTCTGTGATTTCACTATGGCCTTTGGCCAACTCCAATCTCTGAATCAATCCACATTCATGTGCTTCTGTTGCTGATCAAGTATTTCCAAGTCTCAACAAATTAACTTATGTGTTCCCTATCCTAACTCAGTGCAGCTCTCAAGGCTGGATGTAACTGACTTAAACTCAATTTGTAATGTATGTGTAATTCTGTACTTCACAACCTGGCAATGTCACTAGCTGCTTAATAAATATTACTTCAGCCATTACCAAAAACTATTGGCTTTAATTAATATAGATAAATAAAGTAAATAGTTACTTGCAGCTTCCTACCTTACAATTAGATAACAATACATGCTTGGTCTATTTATCAGTTATTTATAGGTCACCTAATTAGATAATTTAATATAGATATAAGCTATGGTAGGCTAACTAGCCTTATCTCTAAAATCAATTATTTAATTCATGCAAATGAATGAATCTATAGTGAGATAAACAGAGAAAAACTCCTATTCATACACCTAATGTAAATGCAAGTTCAGGGCTGGATTAAGGACCCTTGAATTACTCCCAATGTGTGCCCAAGCCACTAAAGATAAGATTTTTGAAGAATTTACTTCAACAATTTCCAAATTGATTTTCACTCTATTTATAGTTAAATTCAAAAAGTACCTGTCATTTGAAATTTGAATTTGTTTATCTGCCAAAATGGCTTAAAATAATGGAAGTGTTTTCACCCCCTTCATTAGGTCAAATTGTTTGTTGACATGTACTAATTTGCTATATTGTTTCTTAGTTGCATATTACAAACATAATGATGATAATTAAATATAAATTTTTTTTAATCAATAAATAATAATTTGATCTTAATTCTGACTAATCATCTGATCATCTCTTCTTAGCAGCATTATGCTTTGGATTATGCTAGATAGTGATGCCAGCAAAGTTGCAATCAGAGAACCACTAGGACAGATGAAAAATGGAAAGGAAGTACCTGTACAATTCTTCAGCTGAAAACTGAAAGCACTTGAAGAAAACTAAGGATCAACAAAGTTAGAAATTTTGGCACTTATTAAGAGCATCACAAAATTCAGGCCTTTTTTTAATCAGTCAAGAATTTAGAGTGTGCACTGACAATAGTGGATTAGCCTGGCTAAAGAAATTTTCTGTAGATAAGTGAGGGATAGTATTGAGATGGGTCAAATACTTAAATGAGTTTACATTTACAATTGAACAATGCAGAGGCATGTTACATAAAAATGCAGATTTTTGGACATCATTACCCAAATATCAAAAGGATGCAGCAAAGGCAGATGGAGAGAAAAAACAATTTAAATTTTTGCCACATATGGAATATGAAGTACTACCTTAAATAAATGTAGATAAGAAGGGGCAAGCAGTTCTACCAATAATGGTGAAAGAAGAAATATCAGAATAAGAAATAATAGAGAAACAAAAGGATGACATAATACTCAACAAAATCATCAAAGAGATAAGATAACCACAGACAATGTTATCAAAACTGACAAATTGTACAAATGGAAAATAAACAAAAACAGACTCTTATATGTCAAGGTGAAAAGCAATAGAATAGTGATTCCCAAATATTATAAGAGAGAACTCATATGGAAAATGCATGAAAGGGGCCACTTAGGCCTAACACAAACAGAAAAAACCTTTAATTCTAGATTTATCACTACAGTGGTGAGAAAAGTAATGGAAGAAATAATTAACAAACATATGACATGCTTATTAAAGAACAAACAACACTTCCCAGCACAGAGAGCACCATTCGAAAAAATCATCACAACACAACCCAACAAAATAGTACATATTGATCTGGAGATGCTATCAAAAAATGAGGAAAGGTACCAGCACCTCTTGGTAATGGTGGACAACTTCATGAAATATGTGAGAATAATCACAATGAAAAACACACCAGCAAAAACAACAGCTGAGATAGCAATGAAAGAGTGGATCTTGAAATTTGGTCTGATGGAAACAATAATAATCAATAAAGGACCACAATTTGAGAGTGGACTGTTTCAAGTAATGTCAAAATTATTAGAGATACCCAGCAAGCAAACCACAGCATATCATCCACAGGCTAACAGAGCTGTAGAAAGACTAAATTGAACATTAATCAAATTGATAAGAGTAACAACTTCAAGAATAGATGGGAAAAAATTGAGAAAGGTGATTGAAATGGTGGAGTACTTATTCAATACTTCCATACACTTAATGACACAGATGACCCCCTTCAAAGCAATGTTCAGCAGAGAAGCTGCCACACCCCTATGTATGCAATACTTCAACTACAGTGACAGGATGGTTAATGAATATGTGAATCAGCACAAAAGTCAAATTACAACAACACACAAAACAATGTGTCACATCATAAAGAAGTCAGCCATAAGACAACAATGCAACTATAATAGAAAAATTTACAATCATGCTCACAAAGTAGGGGATAAAGTATATGCATTCACATTGGTAAAACTCACTGACACTAATCAAGTATGAAATTAAAAACTGTTTGGTCTGGCCCTTACACAATTACACAAACACTACCAAATAACAAGTATATGTTAGACAATGACAAACTATTACATTTTCAAAATTTGAAGAGAACAATGGTGGATATTGTAACATCCTCTATCATGCTTTGTCATCTGGTTTCTTTACTATAATGTTATAATTAGAATGATACATTAGCAGGTAGAGATATACTATTCTTATCATGCTTAACTTCTACATTATTAATTCCATTAACTGTAATTAATAGATGACATAATGAACACTATTTAGGTGACAAAGCTTTGCAGCATCATTTCCAGTTGTTGGTAATTGGGCATCAGCCTGATCTCCACATCCAGTAACAACCATTCTTCTATGTTCCAGTTGAATGAGTTCCACCTCTCAGCTCACCAATGTAACTTATGTGTACCCTATCCTAGCTCAGTGCTTACTCAAGACAAGACACAATTTGACTTAGTCTCTATTTGTAAAGTGTACTGTATACTTGCAACCTGAATTGTTACTAGCTGCTTACTTGATATTGTATTTAGCCATTACCAAAATATATTGGCTTTATTAAATTAATCAAATATCTAGCAGCTTCCTACCCTACATGTAATAATTGATACATGCTCAGTCACATTATTGGTCATGTTATAGTCATTAATTTAGATCTAAAACAATGTAAATATAAATTCCTAAGTTTGGCTTACTAGCCATATCTCAAATTTGGTATTGTTAATACATGTAAGAGAATGATCAATAGTCAGCTAAAGAAAAATAAAAACTCCTAACCATAGTCCTAACATAAGTCCACTTTTGTTTTCTTGGCACAAGGAAGCTTCAATCATTCCCATGATGGATCCTCACCACTACTAAACACTGATGGTTTAGCTTGACATTCTATTAAGTAATCAACGCATAGTAGAAAATAAATTGTTACAATGAAATTGAATCTATTTATAGTTAACTTGAAAAAGTACCTGTTGATTTCAAAATTTGAATTGTTCATCTGCCAATATGGCTAAAAATAATGGAAGCAAATTCGCCCCCTTTGTTTTGCCAAATTAGTAGGATCAACAAATACTAATTCTTGATGAATTACACTGATATTTCTTGGTTGCAAAATACAAAAAATTTTAAGTTGATAATAAGTTTTGTAATACATTTCTAATCACATTTTAAATTTGATCTGAAGTTTCTTTTACTGACTTTCTTTCATTAGCAGCTTAATTTGTTGGATGATGCCACAATATTGAGGAAACAAAGATAGATGAGAATGCCAATTTCAAAATAAGCTGCATTCATGGCAATGAAATAGTATATGAAATGAATGATTTAGATAGCCTACCTAGAATTTTGATGAAGAATTTGCAGCAGATATCAGAAACAAAAAAATTTTAGCACAAGAGTATTGCCTCTAAGGGCAGCAAGAGATAGATATACAAATGACCCTGCAATATGGGATTTAAATTTACTAACTGAATTTAGGCACTCAGAAGGAAATGATACACCAACTGATGAAGAAGAGAGTGCGCCAAATTTAGAAGAACAAGGAACTCACAACATTGAACAGAAGAAGAAGAGCAAGGAGAAGTTCTCATACCAGATGTTGATTAAAAGGCAGAAGGAACAAGAATGAAGAACTGACTAACAGATGACACAGAGTGAGAAGGCGTCCTAGTAGTCCCCAATGCTGATTCAATGACAGAGTGGTGAAAAGTAACAAAGCCTCTCCCACTAGTGATCTGCAATGATGATTCCAGGGAACACAGAGAACTAGTGAACAGCAGCACAACTTTCCTTTCAAATGTCCACAATGCAGATTCAAGGGCAGTGTGACAGAGTTCTAGGGGAAGGTGTAAGTGGGAGAAGAACTGTAGTGATACAAAAGCAATTCAAGGCTTATGGTAATATGGAGCCCACAACTGGTCAAGTGTTGACAGAGCTGACTGTGAACTAATTCAAGGGTGAATCAGTAGAGGCCATCAGCATGAGTTCAGAGCCTATGGACTTTAAACTGAGCACCAGTACATTACCATTACAGATTACTCAGCTACATGTCTCCTTAGAAACCTCCTCAGAAAGAACAATATGCTCAAAAGAGAGAGAAAAACAGAAGTCAATAATTGATGGTGAAACACTACACACTTATTTCATGGGAAACATGGAGATAAGAGATGCATTTGAAAACTATTGCCAGCAGGAAAAGCTCCCATAAGAAAAACAGAAAACAGAGGCAGAAATCTACTTGATGCAAACAATAGGCCCATGGTGAATGTGATCATCAGCTATCCAAGAGAATGCAACTCTCAAGAGAGCATACATGCACAGCACAGTGCATGCAACTTTCTATGAAAATTTCACACTTGAGATGGCACAGAGCATCATGGCAGACATTGATCAAATAGCAGAAATTCCAGAAGTTAATATCAACAAATGAAGTTTAATGATCATACATATACTAAAAGAAAAAGATTACAACATTAATCTTGAAAAGCAACTAGATCAAATGCTAAGAATGGTAAAGTGCAAAACATACAATAGTAATAGTCACAAGAACAACAATGGAGGAAATCCCCAAACATCTTTATGATGTGAGCATGCAAGTGGAAAATGTATTTCCATGGAAAAAGGAAACTACAGACACATTAATCTCTGAACTGATCCATTTTGACCTACAGTTAGATTATTGGGCACAAGTCTACAGAATTATGGTAGATCACTGTATAGCCATAGAGCTATACAAATAAGTAAAAACAATTGAACTAACTATGTAGGATGAAGGTGTTGAGAAGGCAAACATACTCTTTATCAAATGCAGCCTAATACAGCAACAAGAGCATTTGAAATAGACTGAAAAAATTTGGAAAAACATGAAACTGCAGAAAAGGACAGCAGAAGAATGGCCAGTCATAACAATAAAGGCATCATCACAAAAATTTCATAAGACAATAGAAATAGCCCTAGCTGAAATAAACTGGGCATATGAGCTAAACACCAAGAAAGATTTTAGAAGCTTATTATTCAAAGAAAATAACACACTGGAAATACAATATAGGATGACTGCATGGTTACTGGCAATATTCACAAGACAAAGAAGTGAAACTGCCTATGTCATGACAAATGAGACACAGATTAGCAAAAGTGAAAAAATTCGAAATTGCACTGTCCCCCATTAATACACAACCTAAAAACAGCTGCTAAAAGGCATGTAGAGAAACTGGAATTGCCAGATAAAACTAAAAAAATATTGCAAATAATAGAAAAGGCTATCAGCAGAAGTATAGTGAATAAAAGCCCAATGGGAAAGATGTCAGTACTAGAGATTTCAAACAAAACAGGAATCTGCCTGAATGAGCTTGCAATTTTTGAAGAACCAATGAAAAAATTCATGTTGGGTGTGACATTTGAAATTCGACTACAACAATTGGAAAAAAACCATGGATAACAACTAAATAGATAATAAAAAGAAAGATAGTAAGCACAGAGGAGATAAGAAAACTGATCACGAGAAAGAACGTCCATGATTCACATTCACAAAAATGATCAAGGGCACCAAGATGTGAAATGGTCACGAAAACCCAAAGGGAAATGCAAGGAGAGGAAGACCTGTTGACATCAACACATCTACTATTATCCCTGAAAACACAGGAAAAGATTGATAGTATCAACATAGAAAATTTGGGAGGAGCAAGCCCAGCTAGTATGATGGAATGGGTAGATACTGATGATGAATGATTTTTAGTGGAAATAAAAATAACAAAAGAAACTCAAGAAGACATTCAGTCCATAAATTATCAAAAAGTATGGGAAGAACAAATGGTCGCCACCATGAAACTGATGTTTATGGAGGATCAATTAGCAGTTGATGTTGAGAGCATCACTTCAAGAATAGAAAGGAAGGATCAAACACAGCTGAAAATGAGCAAAAGGGGACTAACTCAAGCTTTCTGGGATACAATAAGAGACGATAAAATGAACTATCCAGCAACAATAGGGCTAGCAATGGCACCAACAACAGCATCTTACAGAGAAATCAAAAAGCAAATCGAAATGAAGATATTAATATGCACGTTGCTGGAAATGATCTCAATACAGATGATACTGCTGAGGTGGAGACTACCAAAAGAGGTAAAAGTCACTAAAGCCTTTATGCATAAATACAAGTTGTACATAAATACAAAAGAGAAAGCAACAGCAATAGTCAAGAAACAAGAATATAAAAAGTCCAAAGAAATAATGCTAAGGAACTACAATTGTGAAAGGGTATATATTGAGGGAGTGATAACTCGTTACCAATTATACACAAAAGGAAAACTGATAAACATATAATTGCAAGACTTGAGATGAAATCGAAAAACAAATGACAAAACCAATAATACTCTTCTCTGGAGTAAATGATGTGCTATGGTTAGACATATGTGACAAACATCATTGTTACTATGACATCACCAAGAGTGTGGGGATAATTACAATGATGCAGATCAATAAGAATGATCCAAACATTTTTTACCTGGAAACAGCAATACCAGATTAATTGGCACACACAAGCAGAGCTGATGCACAAATGACCTTAATGATCGGAATAAAAGGAATACACTTATATCAGAAATACTACGATATATTTTCGAAAAAGATGAACAAACCAAGGGAGATCACACCCACTTCAGAAAATATTAGAGAAGCAAAATTCCTGAGGTACGCAAACATTGTAACAACAGAAAGAGAAGTCCTACTGAAAATGACAAAGCAGACAGAATTTGCAATGATAAGCTGGAATGGCCAGCAGGCAGACTCAATAATACGAAAAGTTGACGCATTGGTACATGGAGAGTGAGCAGTGCTAAAAGTAACACAAGCTGATGAGGTAGTGTAGCATAATCCAAAACTAACTTACCTGCTAAAGAAATAGTCAGTCAAAGAAGAATTAAGATCGAATTGAAAATTGATTAGAAATGAATTATAAATTAATTATCATCTTAGTTATTTTTGTATAATGCAACTAAGAATTTATTAGTGAAAAAATTACCAATTTGTATTTGTTGATTCTACTAATTTGGAAACCAAAGGGGGAAAACTCGCTTCCATTATTTTTTGACATCTTGGCAGATGAACTATTTGAAATTCAAAACGACAGGTACTTTTTGAGTTCGAATATAAATAGAGCAGAACCATTGTTAAATTTGTTGAAGTAAATTCTTCAGAATTCTTATCTTTAGTTTATTATGGTTTTGATTAATAATGACAATGTTCAGCTAAATGGTTAGTGTTCAGTAATGGCGAGGATCCCACAACAAGAACGATTCTTGGTTCCTCATTCCAAACCACGAACCCGCACTTAGGTTAGGTATACAATTAGGAGTTTTTCTTCCCGTTTAGTTACTATCGATTCCTTCTTACATGTATGAACAATAACGAACTCGATATAAGGCTGGTAAGCCAAACGTAGGTTTTTATATTTATATTCAAACTAGGTCTAAATTTACGACAATAATGCGACCAATAATGTCACCTTTTAGGTATCATTTATTACATGTAGGTTAGGAAGCTGCTATTTATCTATCTTATTTAAAGCCAATATATTTTGGTAATTGCTATTCATGTAGTTATTTAAACAAGCAGCTAGTAACCATCGAGGTTGTAAGTACATAGAACACTTTACAAACGAGACTAAGTCAAATTGTGTTGAGCCTTGAGTAATCACCGAGCTAGGATAGGGCACACATGTTACTTCAATGAGCTGAGAGTTGGAAACAATTCAACGGCAACAGAGGGAAGTGGTTGTTACTTGATATGGAGATCAGCTTCGGGCAGATGCCAACCATCGAACAGCTGTCAAAGACACTGCAAGGCTTTCTCACCTAAATAGTGTTTGTTACGACATCCATTAATTATAGTTGCTGGAGTTTACCTGCTAGTTTACCATACAGTCTAATTGCAATAATTGAAGGAATTGATATTGAAGCCTGGTAGAAGATGCTACAGTGACAATGTGAGGTAAAGATGGATGCGAACCCGACCTGAACGTAAAATTTATAACCTGACCCGAAAATTTAATGCCTGAACCCAACGGCAAAATCAAAACATTGAATTTGATTTGATATTGTAGATCTTTATCCAAACAAATGATCATTAACATCAATCATTTTCTGATGAGAAAACAGCAATTCATTGGAATTGCTAAAAGTTTTGGATCCTTCCCAAATCCAGCTATGATTAACATCATTATGTTTTCAATAATCAATCTAATCTTTGTACCTGACCCCAACTGACCCAAAACCCGAAATCTGGTCCAGTTTATCAAGTACTTGATGTCACTCTCTAGTCCAGGTCGGGTCAGGTAGAAAGTGTTTTCTTGAAATCAGATCAGGTAGGGTCATTCAATAACATTAACAATAATTATTAATTATATGTATACGTTCTTCCTACATGAAACAATTGAACTGTGGGTTACAGTTAACTGTTTTGTCACATTAAAACTAATGCATAGCAAAGCATTTAATTGTATATATATATATAAATATATATATATATATATATGAATGTATAAATATAAATAAATATATATATATATATATATATAT
>CABFPE010000038.1:42707-55625 GCA_900660155.1 Hofstenia miamia | reverse complement strand
ATGTTGGGATGCCGCTTCTGCTAAATATAATGGGAATCTCGCTGCTGCCACTTGTTGGCTTACTTTCCTCTCGGCCATTGTGATTTTGAACATTTGCAGCCATTCAAGGAATGTTGGATTGTAACTATTAACCTTTCCTTTGAATTTCAGCAGGGTTGCCTTGCAAGGCATCATATCGTTATGACTGTACTCTGGTAGCATTGAGCTTTTGTAGGTTGGTCTCCTTTGCACATTTATGTTTTCATTTGTTGTAAGCTGGTTGGTTACTGCTTTTGTGATTTCGTCAATGATTTTTTTCTTTTCCTGTTCCTCTTCTTCTTCTGCATCTCTGAATTGTTTTTTAAAATTGATAGGTGATGCTTGTAGGCTTCTTTCTTTTATTTGCTCGACTGTTATTTCATGCATTTGTGTTACCCTCTGGTTTTCTTCTTCATTTCTCTGTATTGCTTTTAGTTTGTGTCTCAAATCTTCTAGCTCTTGCATTTGGTTTTCGCGATTCTCGTCTCTGCCCAATTCTGTTAATCTGAGTTTATCTTTGAGCTGTTCTAGCTCTTGGGCTTGTATGTCATTGTCTAAATTAGCTGCCTGTTCTTGTCTTCTAATTGTCAGCATATCTTTTCACATTTTGCATTGTTTCTGGAAACATTTGTTTGATTGTGCTAGTTGAGTTGTTAGTGCTTTAATATCCCTTTGGCAATTTTCACTTTGGTTTTCTAGGTGGTTGTCCATTTCTATTTTCAACTCACTCAGTGTGTCTTCATTCCCCTGCTTTAGTTTCACCATTCTTTCCATTAACATTTGTATCTCGGCTCTCAGTATTGTTTCTGTCTCATTTGTTTGTCTTAAAATATTTAAGACTTCACTGGATCATGTTTCTGGGAACATATGTAGGGTTTCTAGTTCTGTAGGAGATGCATCTGTTTCTGAACACGTTCTCCTTTAAGTGGGAGTTGTTTTGCTTGTGCCTTTCTTGGTGCTACCTCTCTTTCCTCTTGTATTTGTCATTTGGTTTTACGATTAGTAGTGGCTTGCATTTTGGTACGATTCTTTGTTTCTGAACCAGCTTTGAGTTAGGCGTAGTGGTAGTAGCTGACTATGTGCTGTATTGGTGGTTTCTTTGCATGTCTTTTGTTATCGCATGTCATAGTTGCATTTCTTACTTATTGACTTTAAGTCTTGAGTCAGGATGTTGGCTTGTGGATTCTTTTTCTTGTTCTTAATCAGTCACAGTCACCATGTAGCATCTGCTACCAGGCATTAACATAGAGTTATTTATTTTTTTAAATATTACTTCTTGTTCAATACAGGTAGGGATGCTCTGATCTGCTTCGATATAAGATATGTTGTTATTAACTTATACTAACTCCAACTAATCTGATACCCTTTAGGTATGACATTGTCGCAGTCTTCTTCAGTGATTCACCTTCCTTCCACTGTATGACTCATATGACTCTGTTGTTGATTGAGTAGTTCCAAGTCTCAGCTCAACAAAGCAACTTGTGTTCCCTATCCTAACTCAGTGCAACCCTCAAGGCTGGATGTAACTGACTTAAACTCAATTTGTAATGTGTAACTTTGTACTTCGCAACCTGGCAATGTCACTAGCTGCTTAATAGATATCACTTTAGCCATTACCAAAAACTATTGGCTTTAATTAATATAGATAAATAAAGTTGATAATTGCTTGCAGCTTCCTACCTTACATTTAGGTAACAATACATGCTTAGTCTATTTATTGGTCTATTTATAGGTCACCTATGTAGTCAAGATAATGTAATATAGATATAACCTACAGTAGGGTAACTAGCCTTATCTCCAAAGTCTATAATTTAATACATGTAAATGAATGAATTGATAGTCAGCTAAACAGAGAAAAACTCCTATTCGTACCCTAATGTAAATGCAGGTTCATGGCGTGGATCTAGGACCCTTGAATTGCTCCCAATGTGTGCCCAAGCTACTACTAATTCATCTACCGTTTAGCTTGACATTGATTAATAATAAGCGAACCAAATTAAATCTAAGAATAAGATTTCCGAAGAATTTACTTCAACTGTTTTCAAATTGATTTCTGCTCTATTTATAGTTCAATTTCAAAAAGTACCTGTCGTTTAAAATTTGAATTTCGCCCCCATCGTTTAGCCAAATTATTCATCAGCAAGTACTAATTTGCTATATTGTTTCTTGGTTGCATTTTACAAACATAATGATGATAAATAAATTTAAATTGTTTTTAATCAATAAAAAATAATTCGATCTTAATTCTGACTAATCATCCAATCTTCTCTACTTAGCAGCATTATGCTTTGGATTATGCTTCAATAATTGCAAGCAGAAGACAGTGCTGGGGAAAGCGGTTGGTACTTGATATACAGTGGTTAATGGACATTACTCTGTGGGAGTCTCAGATATTTTCTACGTTGACTACATTATGTTTTAGGTATAAGAAAGGTATTGAAGTTATTTAAAAATTTGCAGGTCTGATCAAGGTGACATTGATTTGATCCAAAGCAGATTTTCTGGGCAGTCTTTACAACAGTGAAAAAGCTTACATATGCCAGTATGAGACACCTATGGTGCATGCAGTGTGTGTGTATGTTTTCAGAGCAGAAATCTCCTAATTGTCATGCCAGGGATGACCATACACAAATCTCCAATAGGGAAGCAGATGCTAATTGCTGGAAGTGTATAGCAGAGGGCTGTTACAAGTCATATAAGAGTAAAGCTTGGTATTTATAGCATATTAAGAGTGTCACCCCAACCATTAGAGGATGTAGAGACAGGCAGCATAGGAAGCTCCAAGGCTTCTACTGTCAATTGGGGGCGTTGATGGGGCTAGACCTGTATCCTACCCTTTTGACTTTGTGGCAATTTTCTTACCAGGGATTCTGGACTAGATCTGGTTGGTACCATCCAAGCTTTAGCATTCAGTTAGGAACTAGCTATGGGAGCCCCCACTGTGCACTGAAGACTTTGTGTTTAATATATTTTGTTTCAAAATTTGATAAAATTGAAATAGCAAGTTTATAATACTTTTTTACCTTAACTGAAAATGCTATTGACATTTGAACTGCACGTGTTTTGAGCACATTTTTCGCATGACATCTTGAAGAAGCCATTCTTTGATTCATACAAAGTGACAGTTTTTCACAGGCTTGTTGTTTGGGGCAATATTCTGCTCCCGTAAACCACCTTGCACTGCAAATAAAATATGTGGATCCATCCCGCCCCGCAAAGAACAAAACTTAAAAAATTAAAAAATTTAATAGTGCATAAGAAAAAATGATAGTAATCAAAATAATGATAATAATGATATTCTCAATCAGAATCGGTTTCACAAAAATGCTTTTCTAAATGTGCAACTGAGTCACAGGGAATAATTCGCAGTTTTTCATTAAATTTTTTTATATGATGATAAATTTTTATATGAACCATAGATTGGAAGACATTAGGCTTTATCTTGCGGCAAAGTCAGCCCATATTTGCTGAAAAGTCTTTGAACAAACGCAGATAAACTGGAGACGGATAAGAACCTTTTTGCTGCCTTTCACAAAAGGGGAAATTGCAATGACGTTTGCCAACTCTTCAAAATGTGTGCCTTGAAAATAAAACTGACATATATGGTGACCCTATGCACAGCATTTTCGAATTACAATACAATAATAATTTATTTGTATTACTGAATTACAACTCTAAATTTTACAAATAAAAAATATTTACAGAATTATGTAAAAACCAATAATATATTTACCCCACAAACCACTGCATTCCCCATGGGGGTTGAAATTAAGACCTGCCCCGCATTCAGGGGGGGTGGGGATCTCCGCCCCATCACACAAGCCAGGTTTTTCATCACCTGAAAAAGCTGATTGCGAAGTACATGCTCATTTCTGCAGCTGGTTCCTCTACATATTATTAAAGGAACTAACTCAGGTACGGCTCTATTAAGTTTCCCTACTGGAAATGATATGCAACCAGTAGTAAATACTTGAGAAACAGTTGCTTCCAACAATGTCTATTTCGTATATATCCAACTTTTATTGAAACTTAGAGAATAACCGTTTAGATTCGATTTTGCACTTCAAAATTATAAGATTTCCCTTATGAGTTTATCCTTATGACTTACTGTAGAATCTCCAACCAGGTCCATTACAAGTAAATTAAATCTTTTAATTTAATTCTTAATCTGTTTGGCAGGAAGGGATCTAACTAATCCAATCACTACAGGGATTTGTTGCGTTCCGATAACTTAAATTTCTTGGTAAAATAACATCCATTATTTAGGTGAAGTTTCCATGAAGTGATTCCTTTTGGTGGGCATCTGCCCAGCGCAGTTCTCCACATCAATAAGTAATCCAATTCGACATCCACAGAGAAATTTCGCCAGCACTCAGAGAATGTTTATTATATGTGTAACTTAGCTTACAACTGTTCAGATAATAAACATGACACAATTTGCCTTATCTCTCTTGTGGTTTTGCATTGCTGTACAGATTAACTAATCGATTGTGTTGTGCAACCTTAAATTTCACTAGCTGCTTATTACATGACAGGCATAGAATAATTAAGGATAATAGTAATACTAGGTCGCCATTACCAAAAAACTATCAGAGGGATCATGTATATAACAAACAACTACATAACTAGCAGCTTCCTAACCTACATTTAATACTAAATAGATAAACTACAGTCGCATTATCAGTCACGTTATTGTCAACAATTTGGATCTAAAACATTCAAATACATCCTATGTTTGGCTAACTAGCCGTTTCCGAATTTATTATGATATACATATTTGAAACCGAAATATAGTTAGCTATGCAGACTACAAGAAAACTTAATCATATCCCTAACCTAAATGCATTTCGTGGTCAGGGACGTAGAACCTTGAATCATTTTGGTCAAATTGATTTATCGACAAATACTTGATTGTACATTAATTACAATTGAATACTAAATCTTAGTTAGCTAATATCATCACATTAGTTGCTAAATGTTTTTGTCCTTTTCAATCTTAGTTTCTTAGCAGCATTTGTGATGGATTATGCTACATTACTTTCTTAACCGCAGCATGTTAGGAGTCAGTATGCTTTCCATTACGAGCAATTATCTCGAGCTAATTTACCTTTAGTAACTTATAGTGTAAATGGTGCTCAAATGAAATAGTTAGTTTTTCAAACACTTGTTTTTAGTAGAGTGCAGTAGCCTATACACCTATAGATGTCATAGACTACACAGTTCTAAAACGTATTAACAAATTTTTCTTGAGATGCTATGAAGCTCGTTTCTGTAAATTTTAAATGCTTACTAAAAATATGGTAAGCAACCTCATGCATAATTATTGTTCAAAGAATAAATATTACACAGAACATCAATTTAGGGAAAATTCAGTATAAATAATTCCTTTAGTTTGTACAAAATTATCTCGATA
Organism: Hofstenia miamia; assembly: GCA_900660155.1. NCBI lineage: Eukaryota > Metazoa > Xenacoelomorpha > Acoela > Hofsteniidae > Hofstenia > Hofstenia miamia. Next base: position 50,194 of record CABFPE010000038.1, on the reverse strand, counting down.
ATTGTATTTTAACATCAAAAATGTCTTTGTACATTGAGCCATTGGAATAAATAGCATCCTAATTGGATTTTCATCACGTTTGAAAAGTTTTACATTCTTTAATTTACGAATATATATTTAATGATATGGAAGACATTGGTACATTACTTGATATTATAAAATTGTGTTGTTAATGTTAATTTAGTCTTCAGTCTGTAATGATTAGAGGAAATTAAAGTTTTCAATGTTTACAGGTTACAGATTTGACAAGTTGCGCGGCTAACTGAACCGTTATATTACAGGTCTAATTAGTAAAATCATCTTATATTTTTTGCCAAATTTTCAGCAAATTGCAAAAAGCAAACTTTTCAATCAAATAACAAAGTAAGTGTAGTATTGGCAGGTACTGTTTTGTAGTATCGGCCAGCTCACGCGCTTTTTGTGTTTACTAGTGACTATTGTTTGTATGTTTGTACATATTGTTAATACGCAGTTTAAATAAGACACCAACTCAAGTAAAAAATTTGTGACGATAATTTTGATCGGAAACCATTTTCATTGATAAAAAACCGTTTATTTTTTGTCATTTTGTAACGAAACCCGTAATGGTTATAAAATAATGGTCGTTTTTTGGTTATTTTTGAACGGAAACAGTTATGGTTTTAAAAAAACCGATTATTTTTATAATGAAAATAATTTTGGTTAATTTTTGGCTATTTAATGACGAAAACGGTTTTGGTTTTTAAATGGCTATTTTTCGGTTATTCAACATTAGAGTCAAATTAATTTATTCATTAGTTGATTCTATAGAATAATAATCGTTGAGTTAATCAAACCTTTAAAAATAGTTTTTGGAAACATATTATTCATTAGAAATGTGTGATAGCAGATTAACTCCATCTTCTACAAGTTTAATAAATATTTTGTTAATATTATAAATTTAGAATAATCATATATATGTCAGAATAAATCTATAATGTATATACGTGAATTGGAAAAGGGCTGCAGTAATTTGTTGGCATTAAGGATGATAAATGTACTTGTATAAGTGAAAAGTGAATTTCTGAACATGTCAAATTTCTGTCAGCAGTAATGCACATTGAATTGTTCATTTCAATGATTCGTTGAGTGCAATTGTGTAGGGTACTTAAAAGTATATCTAAAAGAAAGGCATTCCATGCAAAATTAGGTTTGTTCTCCTGTACATATTATGCAAATTGGAAAGATTATTAGTAGTAATAATAGTTAAAATTTGGTTTAATTTTAGTTTCAGAACACCGTTTTTTATTGGTTAAAAACCGGTTTTTTGACAGGACATTTAACCAAAAATTAAAAAAACGTTTTTATAACCAATAAGATGTATTTAAAAGGCTACTAATAAGTAATAAATAAAAATATCCAAAAATTACTGGTCAATGGTTGAAGGGCTGATAAACGGCGAGTGCTTTTGAATTTATCAATTCAAGTGTAGTATATCCAGTGGCGTATTTAAGGGGGGGGAGACTATGGGACTGCAGTCCCCCTATGAGGAAGCAAAACGGAGGTTAATTTGCGCAACATTAATAAAAAGTTGGAAAATTCCAAATTAATAACAAATTTTTGCATATAATTTGCAAAACGATCTAACGGTTTGTCAATTATTTGCAAAATATTTGGCAAATTTTTCAAATAAATTGTAAGTTTTCCTAAAATTTACCAAGCCTTGCAAGGATTTGGCGATTAGTTGTCAAACTTTCCAATATTTCTTCAAATAATATTACACATTTTTAAGAATAAATCAAACATATTCCAATATTACGCATTTCATCTAACATCCTCCAAACCTTGGTATTTAATAAATTATAAATGCAGTTGAAAAAACTACTTCCATAGTATACATAAATGTGTACACAGTTAGTAAATCGAATCAAATCTGTTTCAGTGCAGACATTAATTAAATTAAAACACTTTTTATGAAGAATGTGGCCACAAACAAGGGCTTGTATCCCTACTTCTCTCAAAGAAACTACAAGTCTCTATCTACCAAATACAGGTCCATTAGTCTTAGGAGATATGTAAAAAAACTTCCTCACTGTTTTGCAAAATAAACTGAATAAGTCCCCACACATGAGAGTTAAACTAAAATCCTAGAAAAAACAATAGATTCTTACCTATGAGCTATTTTAATTCCCAGATGTTTGTTCCTGGCCACACCCTGTTTTTGCTGAAATCAATTTGGATATTTCTCAAATAAGATTATAAAAAGATATATTGAATGAAAAAATAGGAAAAATCTGCATAAACAAATTAATATGCAGAACTATAAATTTACTTGGCTTAAAAAGGCTAGTTTTGAGCTAGTTGCATATCCAATGCAGTTCTTAAACTCGGCTCGGCTAGGGTAGTTAGAAGCTTGACTCGTTGACAAGCTTGACTTAACCCAAGGTATTTATTGAAGCCCTGTAGAATCATTAAGATTACATCCTGTTACACCTCAACCTCAACAGCAATGAAGCATCATCCAAGCACCATATTGATAACCAGCAAATTGTTTTGGAATTGTTTAAGAATAATCTGCACAATGATACTGCTTACAAAATGCTATGACAAGTATTTGCTTCGGTAGTAGGAAATGTATATTTTAACAACCTCCTCTAAAAGAAGCTAAAAGAGAAGGCGCGGTCAAAGCCAAACGCAACTTTGATGATTTTAATAAATATACTTTGCATTGTTGATTTTAATGATGTATGCATATTAATTTGCTTATATGTATTGTAATTAAATTGTGTAGCTGAATACAATAAATATGAATTTACTTAAACAAAGATACGTTAAATTATTCTATATAATTTTAGTGCGTACAAACAAGTTAAGCTAGATAGTAATATAAATGGCTTCATAATTTTTTCTATCTCTGCATATTGCCTGGCCGTGTATTATATTCGTTAGCTTTATGGATGATTGTTGCCCCTAGTAAAAAAGTTTGACAAAAAATCCAAATTAGTGTAAAATTTTTGGATTTTATTTGCAAATCCGGTCAAATATTTGGCAATTTTCGCCAAATATTTGGCAGATTTTCCAAATAATTTACAAACTTTCCAAATTTTTGCTAAGTGCTTCTCAATTTTTTACATAATTTTCAAACAAATTAGCCAAAGCGACTACAAATAACATTTTGTTTCCAGTATACTTATATATTTAGAATAGCAGTTAATCGGACTGCTTCCGCAGCACACATAATGTATACAGGTAGCATAGACAATCAATACTGATTGAACAACCTTCAAATTGCAAGAAAGCACTGACATGTCAGTCAATACTGTAATTTACATTAATGCAAAACTAGCATTTTAACCAATTTTGCGTGTTTATATTCCATTACAATCTGCTCAAAATTTTGGCCACTATGCATTATAATTTAAGCATTTTTTCATTATGTTAAATTTAAAAATTATTTCTTGTGTAAACATAAAAAAGTACTAAAAAAACACGTGATGTTCCTTGTTTTCAAGTAATACTAAATGCGAAGTAAAAGTTTGCACAAATTTTCTCATATATAGAAATATTTTAATTTTTTCAATTTTAATCAATGGAAACTTAAAATCTTCATTATATTAGTTTGAAAAAAATGCATTTACAAAAATTATGTATTTTGTCTAAATATTTGGCAATTATTTGCCAAATTTGCCAAACATCTTTACTCGGAGAATGATGCGGAAGTAATTCTTTATTCAGTGTACACTTTTTAGATGTTTTATGTTTTTTTGTTAATGTTATTTTAAATAAATTGAGTGCACACTTTTTCGGACATTTGAAAACAAAGGCCGTTAAAGTCACCGCAATGATCAATACCATACCATACATAAGCATTTCAAGCTCCAATTGTGATGTTATTGAAGTTGAAAAGCATCCAGTTTCTTTTGAATATTTCATATCAGTTGCGGGACGTCGGGATATTTTCTGTGAAATCACTTCATTGTCTTGAGTTTCCCGCATGACAGAATGATTGGCCATCACGATGACTTGATAGGAATCAATGTCTTTCATGACTACTGGCAAATCCACGGACATAACCATTTCATTTTCTAACGTATTTCTGTCTATTTCTACCAAAAAATATTCACAATTTTTTTCCAAAGTTTTATCTTTGCAGATGATTGCTGTAAAACCAATTAAGAATGTAGCCAATTCATAATTTTTTCCCAATTGTATCTCCAAACGGGGAATTTTTGTGCAATAGTATTCTTCGTTACAAAAATAGTTAGTTTTCGTTTCCACGAATTTGGTAATTGCAACGGTGTGTGACGTTCGCTTTGTAGATGTCTTTGAAATTCGGCAATTGCAAACTTTGGTATCGTTTTTTATCAAAACAGAATAACATGTATACTTCGAATTTGCATATTTTGCGCTTACGAAGGAAATCAGTAATGCAAAACAGACCGCCTTAATCAGGAACGACATCGACATAATATTAAGCGCATTCTATTTCAATTTCGTAGAAATTTTATCAGTTCTATGCCAAATGAACGTGTGAGAGGTGTTCGGAGATTGAATATAATTTTAACTAGTATTATTGGTGCTCAAATGTAAATTTATCTCAATCTAATTTTGTGCGTCTTAACAAAAGTATTAGCTTTACCCAAGAAGACCATGGCCTTCGGTACATTTGTGTCATCTCTCCCACTCAAATAATTGCAAAATATGCTAGTTTATCAATATAATAATTATAGTCCTTACCCTAACCCCAACCCCAACCGTTACACTAATCCAAACCATAACCCTAACCCTAAACTAAGTCAACCCACAACTTAGTCCTAACCATAACCCAGTCCCCAAAACAGGGATTCTAGTGTCACAAAGTGTGACCTTGGAAAACTAGAATGTGGCATTGGAATAAAAGTGTGTGGCAAAATTTAAAATTATAAATAAAGATAATAATTGTATTGTAAGAAGAAACAAACAAAATCATTAAGCAAAATAATTCTAAAATGCAACAAACTCTTCTTTTTCTTCTGCCTTATCGTCTTTGTAAATAGTGAGAAGAAAACCAGCTATCTTCTTCGCAAACTGAGCCTTTGGTGTCACAAAAATGTCGTGGGATGGATCCTTCGTCTTGAAATTGTGCAAAAAGGCGTTCTATCTTTGCAGCTTTTAAAGCTGTTTTGTGGAAGATGATTCTTTCCTTTTATTGATACATCACCATCCTCTCCAGCTGACTGAGGATCACCAGGGCTTTTCAGCCACTTCATCAAAGACATAACAACAAGTAATCTAACTAAAGAGGAAAGCCATATCAAACCTTTATTTATTAATTGTTGAGAAAATCCGTTGGATATTGGTTGTTACACAAAAAGAGTTCATTACTCCACAGTACATGCATATTTGGTTAGCTTAGGCTTACCAGCCCGATTCACTTTGCTGTGCCTTCCAATCTGGCATAGCAGCATTATTTTATACTCAATACAGGTAAGGTGAAAGGGTTAATGAAGACACAAATGTGTAAATGTATTTTCAGATTTGTTGTTGTCTTTGACTAATTTCCGAATTCCTAATTTGGGTGAAAATTCATTCAATGAATTAAAATTTTGAATTTCATTTGTTTTTAACTGACCTAATACAGTAAAATTTGGCAAAAATGGACTCTCAAAATTCGGATTCGGATTCATAGATAAATTTATGCACACAATTACTATAAGAAAAATTTTTAAAAAAATAAAAGTGATAAAATTACTAAACAAATGAAGTCAGTTGCTAATGGTTGCAGAAATAAAATTAAGTTCTTCACCAATTGGATACAACATGTACATCATCATATCAACTCCGTTTAGTGAGTACATCAGTATAATATTCGTTATTTTCAATAGAAGAATTGCAATATAACATATTTGAAAATAATATCCAATAATGACCGAGGTATACTATAATGCATAAGTTTAAATTAACTCACAGTGCGCTTGTAATTAGCCTAAAAACAGCAAAATATAGTATGGAAGTGCCTTGTTGATTGAGCCAATTTGATTTTCTATTAACAGCACACTTTATGCTCTTACAATTAACAGCATCTGCTTTTAACAGCGCTAGTTATTTGTTAAACATAAATTGCTTCTACTTTATTGTTCATCAAATTGAGCTATTATGTATCTCACATTTGAAGGCGTTGGCAGATCCCTTTAAATTTACCATCATCAGTATCCCTAGTCGAAATTTCTTTAAAATCATTAAGGATAATTTAAGAATCTTTGATAAAACTTGGCAAGAATGTTAAGGATTTTCAAAGAAACTGTAAAGAATTTTGAAGATTCTTAAGGAAACTTTAAAGAATTTCAAAGATTCTTACAGAAACATTAAAGAATTTCAAAGATTCTTACAGAAACATTAAAGAATTTCAAAGATTCTTACAGAAACTTTAAGAAATAATAAGGGATTTTTAAAGTAACATACAATAATATATACATTTTTACAGAAAATTTAAAGAATTTCAAACATTCTTACAGAAACATTAAAGTATTTCAAAGATTCTTACGGAAGCTTTAAAATATCTCAAAGATTCTTAAGGAAACTTTAAGAAATAATAAGGGATTTTTAAAGTAACATACAATAATATATACATTTTTGCAGAAAATTTAGAAATATAAAACACTGAAAATATTTCACAACAAATTGTAAACAGTTTACAACAAGAATATCTGGGTAAATGAATAAAATAATAGAAACTGCGAAAATTAAAGCAAATGAATTAGAAGTTATTCTAAAATAGTTTCAGCGGTGGTGAAAACATGAGGCAAAAATCTAACAACAAAGGTATCTCCACTTTTATGTGTAGTGAGCACAAAGCAAATGATAATCTCATTTGAATTTCCTTCGACATCTATACTAACTAAGGAACTTCCATTGAACCTGCAGTCGTTTTTCTAAGAATATTTCATCATATGAAGTGACAACGCCAGAATCTCCTTCAGAAAACAGACTTTAGCAATTTTCCAATATGAATGCTGCCAGATTTATACGAACGAAGAAAGCGTTCAGATGGCAGTGGCAAGTGGTCTCGTACAAATTGGAAAGTGGCATTTGAAATAAACTGCAACATCAGGGAAAATCTGATAATCATAGAAGAATATTTAATCTTACCATGATATTCTCTTTGACATAGATCATCAAGCAAAGTGTGCATACCTTCATAATTAATCAAATACTGGCACAATCCATTGTCATGAGAACGTTTATTAATCTAGCACCCTTTGATAGAACAGAGCCACTTAGGAAGAGGAACACTATTACCAAATATATAAAGCTGAACCATAAAGTCAGCGTTGGCAAATATTAGGCATATCTGAAGACCAAGAAGCAAGAAAGTCACTAAGTTTTAACCCCTTTGTTGAAGTAACAAGATCTTTACTATTGAATTTTGCTAATTTATCTACTTCTGTTTGTCTTGTAATTGGCTTCCGGAAGAGTCACGTTTTTCTAAACTCCACCAATTAGAATAAGATTATTTACCTAATTTAGTGTATATATGCTATATATATATA
>CABFPE010000038.1:12707-25470 GCA_900660155.1 Hofstenia miamia | reverse complement strand
TTAATATCTTGCAATATAAATTTTGGGGTTGTTCTTTAAATTGCCATTATTTGTGTTATTCTGGTTTTCATCGCCTTAGCTGCAATTTTGAAGTAAATGTATCTTGTTTGAAACAACTTCAATTGAGAGTGACATTGCAAAGTGGTTATTTTTGGATACGGACATAAAAAATTAATACGGTTGGTAATACTATAAGAATCTCAACTACTTAAACTCTATAAATAAATTACGATTATAGTTGATGACAACTCTACGAACTAGATTATTACAAAGCTTACAAATAAGTTAATTTGCATGCACTATTTCGTAAGTACATGTCCATTTTTTATTTCAAGATAGTGTTGAGACACTTAAAATTTTCTATTCGCATTTAAAAAACCATAAATATCTTTTAAGTCCATGTTTATTTATTGTTAGAATATTTATTTAAATTCGGATCCGTTTCGGATTGTAAAGAAAAGCTTCTTCATAATAAAATTTTCTAATTTTTAAGGCTAGGGATAGACTATGTAATTCGTTATGGGTAATGTCATACTTTTGGTAAAATCGCACGTCTAACCACCGAGATAATTAGCGATGTGACGTGGTTTTGTAACCTTTCTTGCAACCTATCACGTAGTCTAACTTTGGCTTTACCGCTAACAATTTAGAAAGCATCAATAATAAACTCTGTGAGCAGACAAAACTGTATTACACAGCATAGATAATGCATCATATATTAATGAGCAGGCATATAAAAATGATCCATTACAAACACAAAGATGCTATGATTGGTATTTCAATTCAACAGCAAAAATCATTATTTTATAATAATGAAATAATCGTTCTCTGCTCAAATTCTACTTGGGGAATTCGTCAAACGAATTTATAGCCCATGGACTCGCTTACACCAATTCCTCATGTTTATTTCATTTGAAGAATTCAATATTGAAAGCCCCTGTTTACATGCGTTATTGGGGGGTTGCTAAAATAAAGAGCGAGCGGTGAGCGATGGTAAATTATGCTACACGTACACCACTTCTTCTTACGTGCAGAATTAGCGAATTTTTAGCTGGAAATATTCAGCACCGAATCAATATTGCAAAAGCTATCATGGCAACCTTGATCGATCCTAAGATCAAATTTTGGCAAAACTAGCATCCAAAAAGAATTTAATCACGCTCACAGAAGAGCCTTAGCTTTTATATGCATATTTGTTAATGATAATTTTATTAACTAAGAAAAAAAAGTATATACATATATATATATTATATAGATATATATATTTTTCATAAATACGTGCATATTAATAATAAAAATTGATTTAGTTAGCTACAATGCTACAATGCTTCGGAAATTTGCCTTTCGATTTGGTCATCCGAAAAGTACGTTTTTCTAATTTCATAGTATGTAAACAATTTATTCATCTGAAACTATAATAATTATTTAGGTTACATTTTGCCCTTTTGATTACTCTGTTAATCTCGAGCATTGCCTACATAAATTTTTTTGTTTCTACGTGCGATTTCTTACATCAAAATAACGTCACACCCTCCAAAAGAATTGCATAGGATGTGCATTAAAAACATTCTTTCTGTAAGGATTATATATTATTCTTAGTACAATAATTAGTATCAAATATACTCATTTTTCAATGCTGAGATGATCAGAGTTTTAGTTGAATAATCGTTTCTCCTCCCTTCTTTATAGAATATGTCCATTGAAGTGGGATAATATTCTAGAAATATACAATAATTTCTGACGTTTTTGTATTCACAAATCTTAAGTTAGTGTTCTACGGCAATGCGATTTTCCTAGCAGTAGCCGTGTGCAAAATAATTTTGTACTTAGAGGGCAGTTGGCCGTAAGACATTGGACGTATCTGTTAGCCGGGACTTTTTCGCCATAGTCAACGTTTTTTTACTACTACTAAGTGCAATGCAAAGATTCAAGCATGCTAAAACTTTGAGCAATTAAAGAAAGTCGTGAAATTGTCTAAGTTTTAAAAACAACGATACAAATATAAATCATAAAAACAAATTGTTAATCATAATGTTAAAAAAATTTCATTAATATGGGCAGGGCGGAGCTGCTTGTTTATCGGTAATAGTATTTCCTCATCCAATAAACAGATTTTCACATCCATTTTGTGTTGCAGGCGCAGCATGTAAATGTCTGATAATGAAATGCAAATTGGGGATATAATCTATTAACTAATACTCTTGCACATGCATTAATGTATTAATAATCAGAGACATCACTAGTACTTTCAGAAATGAATTCTAGCTGGTATTTTAGTCGTAAAACAACGTCTTTGACCGCATAGCCGACAGTTGGACGCGGCTACAGCCTGCTAACGGACCAGAACACTAGCATATATATGGAAATTGTTTCGTATGGTTAGAACAATTCTAAGACTGCGCCTAGTCCCATTTGTGACATCTAGTATCAAATAGCAATTTTTTATGACCAATAATATCACCTATTAACCCTGAATAGTAATTTTGGTTCAACTTATAGTCAGCTTAGTCAACCATTAGTAGGGTTATGGAGGCCCACTCTGTCCCAAAAGTTCATGAGGAGTGGCTGATACATGATTAGGACAAAATCCAATGAAACTAAGTGGGACTAGGACCAGCAAAATACTTGTCCTGCAGAACCATAATCACTAGTTCTAAGAGTTATGGAAAGACCTGGACATTTATCGAAAATTATGGAAATTTTTTTAAATTAGTTGTAGAAATGGAATGGAAATAAAGGACAAATTCATGTCCATATACAAGCCTGGCTTTTTTCTAAGCAGCTTTCAATTCAGAAAGTTTACATTTAAATTGTCTATTGCTAATCTGTCTTTCTAGTTCTAGGCTTGAGAATATCATTAAAGTTTGGTAGGTCTAAGTTATTTTTATCTGATGCCATAGAAGAATCAACAAATTGTAATATAACCCAATCACTACATAGTCAATCTCCATTTTCTATCCTATGTTTCAGGGCCGTTTGCAGACTTTTCTAATAAGGGGACATCTCTGTTGTGACCATGTAAGTGAGCAAAATCACAGTTAAACTCATGAAATTTAGCAAAATATTTTAAAATATTCTAAATTATTTCAATTTTTGCCGAAAATTGATTAATTTAACCAATCAAAATCGATTTTGAAACTCCCTTCTGTACACCATTTCNAGTCAATCTCAATTTTCTATCCTGTTTCAAGGACGTATGCAGAATTTTCTAATAGGGGAAATCTCTGTTGTGATCATATAAGTGACCAAAATCACAGTTAAGCCCACGAAATTTATCAAAATATTAAAAAATAAATCTTTCTAAATTATTTTAATTTTTTTTGCCAAAAATGGTTTAATTTAACCAATCAAAATCGATTTTGAAGCTCCCTTCTGTACACCATTTCTATGTTTTATTAATCTCATCTTTGTATTACTTTGTATTTGACATAATTTATTTTGCTTTAAACTATCATTTTGATATACCACTAAAATTGGTCACATATAAATTCAGCCTAGTGAAAGTTAAAATAGGCAACACATATTTCCACTTTTCCTGTTGAAGCATTTGCATTCATGTGGCTGTTGTTTCCCTCAAGTGATCTCTTAATAAGCTCAGAATGATCAAGAATTGGTTGAAAACAATGATGAGTAATGACTGACTAGAAAAACTTTTGCTCATATATTGTGAAATATATTTGGAAAAAGATTTGAAAATGGATAGTGTAATATAAACTTAACATTGCAATTGAAGAAACAATCATTGGTTTTTTTATATGTGTAGTTGAAGTTTTCACAACATATTGATTTGTCAACTAAGTTTTGCTTATTTACATAGACTTTTAGCAGAAGCATTTTTACCATTGAATTAGGGTAGAGGAACATTAAATGCTTTTAATTTTAAATGATTAATTTCAATGGGATTGCATGAGATAGACTTTTGTTTTGAAGCTTAAACTGTTTTGTAACGAATACAGAATGCAATCTTAGACTACATGCAAGATATTTTTTATCATTTTGTCAACATTAGGAAATTTATAATTTGGATAGTAAAAAAGGAAAGGAAAAAATTTGTATAATCAAAAGATGGTAAAAATGCTCTGACAGTGATTTTTTCCAGGGCAATTAATCGTAGTGTTTAACTGACAGCATTATTTGATTTTTTCCCATTCTTGCTGATCAAATTATGAATCGATAAGCCCAATGTCAAGGTACTTTTTTTGACCAAATTGCGTTTATAACAAAGGTAGCAAGAGTGAACCTACCTTATGAAATACTATTTGAATTTGAAATTGTATAGATTTTCTATCATTGTTTTTGAGGTAGAGCTAAGTGTTTTGATATACACCCGTCACCAAACATACACATACATGTTTTACATATTATTTTGCATATTTTGTTAATTATTATATTTGCTATCACAATTGAACTATACGTGTACATATAGTAGGTTTAAAGAAATAAACAGACAAATCAAGTTGCAAATATTGAAGGGGCAGCAATTTTGCTAATGCACCCCTTCATATATTTTTTCTCGCTGGGCCTCTGAATTCAAATCCAATACAATTCAATTATCCATAAATGGTATACTTGTGCCAGTCATTATCAAACAAGGAGCCACTATTTGAATTATTGATGACACCTTTGCAAACTTCCTAAGTATTAAATCAAACCAGATTTAATAAACAAAGACATGCCTTATAATCATCTCCAGTGAGTATATTGACACTAATGCTAAACTAGAAAGTATTGTGCTCCTCATCAATAGTGAGGAGTTGTAACAAACAATAACACTGCATATCACTAACAAAGAATGACTGCTAAATCACTCTGACCTCTGTTATATTTCTTCTAATTAGGGCCCTCTGAATTAACTTTTTCAATTTCAAATTCAAAATCCAAATATTCAGTAAAGGATTTGCAAACCAAGTTCAAATCAAACTTGCTATGTGCAGTAGTAGGGCAATGACAAATAAAATATGCAAAAATAATTCAGTTTTTTTTAATACATTGGCTTCATAAAAACAATGATGCTGTGGAAAGCACTCAAAATAAAATGAATATTAAAATTATGCATATTGTATATTATATAAAACACTCTTATCAATAATTTGTCCATATTGTTACATGGGACATTCCACAGCCAACTTGATGTATATGGCCTGCCAATGTACATAAGCAGTTTAAAAATAGGGGACCAAAGTTTAAATTTACACACATGCAACCTGACTTTTTTAGTAAAAACAATATTTGAAATACACTCATATTCATTATTTAACACTAGGGCAGCTGAAATTTTGATTCCTGTGTAGCTGCTGAATAGGTCAATTCTGACCCTAGCTTAAAAAGTAGAAATGTTAGTGTATATTGATGACCAACCTATTTTAGTTCTAAAATTAGACTACCTGTAATGAAGATTTACTTAAAACAAAACTTTAAAGCTCTATAAAAAGTTTCTAGCAACTATTCTATTGTTCAGATGAACAATTTAGACAAACAAGCTTGTAGTAAACACAACCTTAATGTGCTCCAGTTGGCCAACAATAGTTGGGGAAGTAAAGCAGCTTGATATTGAAATGTAGATGATTACATTCCACCAGTTCATATACACGAGAGACATGGAAGAATAGCATCTGTCAGATTTTTAACATTAATTTTCATTGATGAAATCACAACAAATTTTGTAAGAAAATTACCGAAATTTCAAAAACGAACTTGATTACTAGCATTTTCAATATCTATTTCCTCAATTTTTTAAAAAAGTTAATGGGGATTTGCTCTGCATTTGGTCACTCATTTTGATCACAAATGAGATGTCCCTCTATTAGAAGACTGTGTGCATGTCCCTGCTTTCAACATTAGTGCAGTGACATTGAAGATGAATTGCACCATGAAGTTCTTGATATCCAGGATATTTTTTGAAATCACTACAAGCAATAATACAAGTCCAGTCAAAGATGTTCCAACAGAAAGTAAAAAGGAAAGCATACTGTAGCTTCTTTTGTTAACTATAAGAAATCATGTGGACACCAATACCCATGCAAGACTTGGTCTTGTGGTAAAACTAAATAAATTCTGATTTCTGGTTTTTGATTAACTGTTTAGCTGACTATCAATTGAATTCAACATGTAATTGATAATAAATTCGATAAATGGCTAGTTAGCCAAATGTAAGTTATTTATTAACTCTTTTTCTAGATACAAATTGTTGACTATAAAGTGACCAATAATGAGACCATTTGTTATAGTAATTATCTTACATGTAGGTTAGGAAGCTGCTCTTTATTTATTATGTAAATGAATTTCAATATATTTTTGGTAATGGAAATTTATTAATTAATCTAACAAAGCAGCTAGTGTCAAGTCAGGTTGCATGGAACTTAATTATTAAAGTGAAAACACAACACACATTGCACTAAGAATCTAAGTCAAGTTGTGTCTATCCTTTAGTAAGGACTGTCTTAGGTTAGGGTACACATAATTAACTTCTTTGAGCTGAGTGCTGGGAACACTTCAAAGAACTTGGATTGCTGAATCTGTTGCTGACAAGGAGAGCAGCATCGGGCGGATGCCCAACCATTTGGAGTATTGCAGAGCTAACTCACCTAAATAGTGATCATTAGTGTATCTGTTAATTAAAGTTATCAGAAACATATTAATAAAGTGCTAAGCAGTCCAGGACTGTTAGATCCCTGCCCACCAAACTACTCTAGAACCAAAGAATTAGATTTGGATAAATTGACAGTGTTCCTGGTAGGAGATGCTACAATAACAGGGTTTTGTATTGTTGCTTGATGTGCTGGGCACAGTAATGATCGTCGAAATATCTGGTGAGTAACTGATAGTTGGTCATGGTCTCCTTGTCAAGCATCATGTTTGATTATACACAAGACCTTCTAAATAGAGGGGGAAGTAAGCAACAGTGCTTTCTTGGCTAATTCGATACTGTTTCATTGTGATTTCAAACAAGAAAAACCACTCATCGAATGATTGGGCTACCTCATTGATGCTTCTGGTAAATTTGGGTAGCACTGACTGTTTGTGAAAACAATCATTGTCACTTGGCCCAGGCATGAGAATGGATTGAGTAAAGCACAGTCTACCATCAGACACAGACTTACTGTGAGCTTATGAGCTAGGAGTCGAGTGCCTAGTAATCGTGGGTGCAGACACGGCACCGGTACGCAGCATTAAACTAGGAGACAGCAACTGTCCAGAAGTTCTAGTTGATGGGTGGGCAAGCAACACTCCTTCACTCCTGCTAACCGGGGTAGCAGCAGCAGTGACCAAAGTCAAAACAGGCATTAAGGCTGACTGAGAGAAAGTGGAAGTATGTGTAATCAGAGTCAGGTTTGACGAATAACAAGTTAGGGAAAAGCATCTATGAGTAGGAGAAACACGGGGTTGCTGTCGTGATATGATCTGCGTCATTTTAGCAATCAGCTGATCGCCAATACCATCCAACACCTCATTAAGCGATTTTTGTGTAATACAATCGTTACCACAACTAAGATCAGGAGCAGACAGATGTGGGTTATGAAGGGACACTGGTGCGGCGACTGCAGCCTTCTTTGTCAAGTGTTCAATTTGCATTTGTAAAACAGTAATCGCATCTTGAAACTATTGCTCAGCCCTTTGATAGTGTGATTCGTATCGCATCATTTCATCTGCTGCAACAGAGAGTCTCTTAAATGATCTAATTCTAACTGTCAAACATCTACGACAGGGATAATCGTACGATTAGAGGTACTGGGCCAAGCAGGAAGTGATGGCGGGGCAGTGGCACTGTTCAGAACTTGTCTGCGATTCACAGGAGAAAAAGGACTGGGGGAAGATGGTACTGATGATTCCCAATTCCAATCGTTGGAAAGAGGTGGGTTCGATTCTCTCAAGATTGGTCTTTGGGTAACAGTAGCAAGAGAACAAGGAGCATTAGGTTCTGATAAATTAACAAGAGTGCAAGAAGTAGCGTCCAGGCTACCAACGCTTGCATGCAGGGATCTCCCCACAGAAGAACCAAAAACAGAATAACCACTAGAGTTAGAAAAGTCAGCCATTAAAAAAATAACAATAATTCCAGAATAATTTGAGAAAACCTCCAAAGAATTTAAGAACAACAAACAGCACTAAAAACTATGACAGTAGAAAGGGTAGGCAACCTCATGGGGTTCTTGGTACGAATCAAACATGCAACTAATAAACTAATTCCAACACTTAGAGGATAAAAAAGAGACAGTAACACCAAAACAAACAAGCTAAATAACCAACAACCATTGCAGTGTTCCTTCCAAGTGAGACAGTGGGTCACAAGGAAGTCCATGCTAACTCGACACCCATTCATAATCATGCCAGGATCACCATGTAGAATCAATGGGTTGGATACAGAGAGAAATATGTCAGAGGACTTAATGTCAAAGCAGAAGGTCGTTTAGGTGAATATTTACTAGAGCAACAGTGATTCTAACAGAACTAACAGGTAAGCAAAAAACATTGGTATTTTATCTTCGTAACTAATAACTGTTTAGATCTCCACAAAAAAGAAACAAACATCCAAAATAACCAATTCCACAGCATCACGCCGAAGCGATGTCCATAGCTAAAGGTTCAGAAACTTGCTTGTGCAGTGCTTCCATATATGCCTCACAATTTATTATCTAGCAAAATAAAGGGCCTCAGTAGTTGTTTTAGATCTCAGCCGATATATAAATAGCATGTAGTTGCCATGCATTCATGCTAGCAACAGACAAGAAAAAAACGAATTTCCTTGCAAATTAATCGAGTAACAGTAACACGTGCATCTATTAGCACAAAACTGCTATTGAAATAAACGTCATAAATAAAATTATGTCATCAGATGGTAGGATAGTAAAATTAACGTAGAAATAGAAGGCAATTAACAAATAAAAATAATTTCCGCATTGGGGTGTCCCCGAGTGACTCTTTAATCTTCTCTGTCAGAAAATTTCATTGCTTCATCAGGCTAATCTGTTTCTAAGTGAGATTGTATATCTGTTGCTGAAAAGCCACATATTCTAAGCGTTTCAATGAAAACATATGCTTTGTCTTTCGTATACTCCATCGTAAAAAATATTCTGACACGTTTGGCTGTTCGATTTTGAATTCAATTTTGAAATCTGAATTTTGAATTTCAATTTCAATTTCAATTTATATGATAACATAGATACTTATCTCTTGCTATATTTCTTATATATCTATTGATACAATGATCTTAACAATAGAATATTTTATATCAACATTTTAAAAGNTTTTGAATTTCAATTTCAATTTCAATTTATATGATAACATAGATACTTATCTCTTGCTATATTTCTGATATATCTATTGATACAATGATTTTAACAATAGAATATTTTATATCAAACATGTTAAAAGAAAATACGCAGTTTTTTATGGGACAACCTATAATTATATAAACTTAATATTATAAGGGAATGTACATGACTTGTATTCGCATTATAGCAATTAAAAAAAGACTTAAAATTCATTAAATTCTTCTCCATTCTTTCATGTACCCAATCTTTTAAGTAGAAAAATATATCAAATTTTATTTCAATTAAACGCTTTCGATTTTTAAGCTGCTCATATTCAAACAATAAATTTCTGATATCCACTAAAACAACTTTTCTTCTACAAGTGTCCAGTATCAATATTAAAATGAAAAAGAATAGGAACGTAATTTCATAAAATTTAAAAAACATTTCTTCAATTAAATGAGAAAGTAATGAATAATTTGTCATATTTCTATAGTTTCTATAGAGCAATTATTTTTTATGATCTTAGTAAATTTGCTAAGATATTAAAAATTTTGCAATAAGACCAGTCTCACTCAGGAAAAACTAAGATTTGCGAAGAAATGTATAGTACAGAATATATATTTTATCAATCAAATTTGAATTAAGACAATTCGCAAAAATTCAAATAAAAATTATCTTCCTCTTCAATCACAACAAAATTTCAATTTATATTACAACTAAGGAGAAGTAATAACTGTGTTCACAACTCGCCCTAATACATTTGAGATGCTCCCACTATTCTAGAACTCAAATATATAAATAGGCCTGAGTCTTCAGACTCAGCTCTTGCAAATCTCAATAAGGCTATCCCGAAGATTGATGAAGATTGAGACTTAGCCAGAAAAAGTCCATTTAGAGTTCAATGTTAAGTCTTCATGATATATTCAAGCCCACTTTTGTCTGAAAATAGAAGCTTACACATTATATTTAGGATTACTTTACTGTATCGAGGCTTAAACCCACAGCTTAAACTGTATTAGTGAAAAGATATCAACCCTGAGTTTTCACTAAGATTTACTTTGAAAAAAAGTTTATCGCAATAATCAATAGTGTTTATGTCAAAAACCACTTCCTGAAAAAAATATCTTATATCACTTAGTATGTGTAAATTTTTGGTACAACGCAAATATTCTTTAATCTAAATGTCACTCCATTGCGCAGGAAATTGTCAATACTATCTTAAGTCGTGATAAGATCGTCTATCCTTTATTGACATAAAATACTTTTGCTTTCACAAGCATTGTCGGATAAACAATAATGGAAATTTAATTGCCAACTATAACCAACAAAACAAATGTTTAAAAAATCTTAAAATTTCACAATTTCTGAGAACTTATTATATTACTGTATATAATATATGCATTGCCTTAAAGTGTTATTTCAATTCAAAAAGTATTATTTATCAGTTTCCTATAGCCCATTAAAGTGTAACAATGGCCCACTAATAGCATTACTGGATAGATCTTCCATCTAGCGAACAAATATTCATTATAAGTACTTGCATTTATGCCGATTAAATTAAATTTTTATAACAAATGAAAATATTATTCTTCACTAGTTGATAACGCAATTTAATATGCTAGGTCTTGTTATTATGTGTATTGTATATTGAATTCAATGGCTTGCACCAAGGTGTTCAACCTTTAGGATAACATGCTATGAGCATTTCCAACTGGGCTCTTAACTGAACAAATTATTCCAATTACGAATAACAAACGTGGTATTTCGACCACGGATGCCATCAGTGACCCCCTGATGTACCAGTGGCGGCATCAGTGGCAAGCTTAGTAATCATAATCAATAATCGATGAGTAGATGCTTGCAAGTAAAACTCACTTAATTATTTTGATACCTAGACCCTATTATTGTAAAAATAGACTTTAGAATTATAAATTCTAGCTAAATTTTGCAGATTTGTATATTTATCGTTATTATTTATACATAAGACATTCTTTCAAAATTCAACTATATATATTTCTACGAAATTGAAACAGGATGCACTAATTTGCCAAGACTACATCATATACACATAAATAAGACAGCTCATACAAACACTCATCCGAAATTTACTATTACTTCAGTGGTTATAATTTTGATAAGTTTGTAATAACATTCAAAATATCTGTAGAAGCACAATACAACGTACCCTAAGTGTATAGCAAAAAATATACATTCATTTTTTCTAAATCATATAGACATACTATTATCATTAAGTATTATTGATACCATGTTGTGGGTTAGATTTCAATTTATTTAACGTTCACAGATTTTTCTTGCTTTTCAGAATATAGCTTTTATCTGGATATAAAATACAGAATGCATATTTATTCTTTGCATTGATAAATTAAGTTCCAGTGACTCCTGTCGTGAGATTACTAACATAATAATCTGTAATTTTATTAACAAAAACAGTAATTAATTGTGTACAATTAGTTTTACAATACATTAAGGACATTAAAACACATATAAAAACTTAATGACATCACATGCAAAAAATTTAAATTTTCAAAGAACATAGATTGTTTAGGCGGAACTACGTCTACTATCCCAGGTCTGACTCCACTGTTGTTAACAACTAGGTATTCAAATACATAAATGGAGAAAGCTAACAAATGGGATAAATTGATATCTAACCCACAAAATTTTATCATTAATATTTGATGATAATAGCATGTCTATAGGATTTAGAAAAAAATAAATGTATATTTTTTTGCTATGCACTTAGCGCACATTGTATTGTGCTTCTACAAATATTTTGAGTGTCATTACAAACTTATTAAAATTATAAGTACTAAAGTAATAGTAAATTTTGTATGAGTGTTTGCATGAGCTCTCTTATTCATGTGTATATGATGTAGTCTTGGCAAATTAGTGCATCCTCTTTCAATTTCGTAGAAACTTGAATTATATGTTGACGTAGTAGTATTAGTAATTGTTGCAAATGTTTTGCTTTAAATTATAACCACCATTTCAAATATATTTTTAACCTCATTAGCTTATTTTATTCCACTGTTATTTTAGTTGATGCCACAAAATGCCAGAAATTGAATTACTTAATTTCATATTAAGCAAAGAGGCAAATAGTCTTTTACTGTTTCCATGAAAATATTACGCAGTTACATTCTATCAATACGTTGAACAATCATACTAACTCAACAAATCCAAATAGATGTGGAAAATGTAGAAAAATTGTCAAAGTCAATAATACTGCCGGTAATAACCCATTGGTAGGCCAATAATGGTCCATTAATGGCTTCTGTTAGGCCATTAGTAGGTTTTTAATGACAAAGCATTACTTTTATATGTAAAAAGTCCCTTTTAATTTGCCAAATAATTTGAAAAATTGAAGTTTAAACAATCACAAGCTCAACAAATGGCGTGAGGAAATCTTTAATATCCTATTAATTATATACAATGCAAATATATAGTTGAATTTTGAAAGAATATCTTATTTATAAATAATAACGATA
>CABFPE010000037.1:2341034-2351509 GCA_900660155.1 Hofstenia miamia | reverse complement strand
GATTGTAAATTTATAAAATTCCCACAAAATTGATATATCTGATGATGATTTAATAAATCGAAACAGGTTAAATATGAAGCTCAGCATTACTTTTCTAAATATATATATATATATATATTATGATTGTCATAGGCATACATTCCAGTCGTCCCCACCCCCTCTTGCTGCGCCTCTGGTAATATACCACAACAATATAAATGATAATAAAGTTATATATTGCTACACTTAGTTGTATATGTCAAATATCATGCAAATGTAAACTAACTAAACCAACTAAAGCATTAACAATGTAAATTCACTGAAAATCTAAGCTCTGTTGAGGGGAGGGAACGTTCTCCCAGTCGTCCCCACCCCCTCTTGCTGCGCCTCTGGTAATATACCACAACAATATAAATGATAATAAAGTTATATATTGCTACACTTAGTTGTATATGTCAAATATCATGCAAATGTAAACTAACTAAACCAACTAAAGCATTAACAATGTAAATTCACTGAAAATCTAAGCTCTGTTGAGGGGAGGGAACGTTCTCCCAGTCGTCCCCACCCCCTCTTGGTGCGCTCTTGTATGGATGACTATCTTATGCAATATATTTGGGCACAAGAATGTCAATTTTTCGTTTATCACACTAATAATTGGCCATTTTTCTTCTTAGATAACATATTAATCGATTTTTTTAAAGTATTCAATAGATTAATCGATTTCCAATTATTGAAATACAGGAGGAGGGGGACGTTCCACCAGTTCCGCCTTCTAGATGCACCTCTGTACAAACTTAACGTAAAAGTGTATGAACAACTACACTCGACGTTAAAAATACACATTTATGAATGAGAGCTATTGACTTTGTCTAAATTCAACAGCAAACTATTCTAAATAGGTGAGCCTTGAACAGCATTTCCTAATTTTGATATGATGCTTTTACAATGTAAAAGGTCCAGGCGTAAATACCAACAAGTCGTAAGCCATAAAACACGTGAATATATGAAATTCAAAAAGTTTGTCGATAGCAAGAAACTTACATTAATACTACAGCTGTGGCGATAAAATGGTCTGAAACGTCTTCTACAGTACGTACTGCGATAAGACCCACCCATCAACTTCTCAATCACGTACCCAACATCTGCTAGTGTAATACGCCGTTTTTGAGCAGAAATTGTCTAAATTTGACTTAGTTAAAAATAAAACAGCAGTATGCAGTAAATCAACTTCAGAAAAAATTATTTTTTCTGAAAAAAACCGCTTAATTTTAAAGAAATAAACTATTTTAAAAATAGCCAATCAAATAAGAGCAAGGTTTTCTTACCAAAAAACTTTTGGCAAGAAGAGGCAACATGTTATGTGATCCAGAATCTACATTGTACATTTGTTCCAATCGAGTGATGGTAAGAAACTCCTGCATGTCACTGATGTTGTTTAAAAGTAATTTAACAAACTCCACGTGATCACTGGTTAATGCCTCGAACATTACATCTTCCAAATCTTGTGGATCCCATTTCTAAAAGATCAACTAAGATGCAATTGAAAACTAATAACCAAAGTAATGCAAACAGCAAAATATGGTTTACTACTTTTATCTATTGTTAATTAATTTTTCAGTATCTATGATGGACATCTGAAATGCGTCTGGGAGAGTATAGTTCTTAACCTTAAAAAAACGTGCAAAATTGAATCTTTTTACAAGGTTATTTTTTCCTATGTTTAGACATGCAACAAACTTTTTTCTAAGAAATGTGTTAGTCCTGCCATTAAAACTGGAGACACTAAATTAGTGCTTAAAAACAATGCCACACATTTAACGTATGCATAGGTCAAACTGTTTCCACAAAGTGAAATAAATATATAAACTTAACTTAGAATCAATTATAAACTATTATTTATAATAAAGTGATCATAACGGGGAGTTGTTGAACAGATTTTTTCAATTTTAATAAGAATCATATAGAATCAAAGAAAATTAGAAATAAACGTGGACCCCACAAACCTAAAAGGCATGGGGGATTTTAACAAAACTTCTCTCATCGGTACTTTTCTATGGAGTCCAACCTTACTGCTAGAGAAGTTTGCCAATAGAATAACCTACATTTGTTTATTTCATTAATGCTAAAAAATAAGAAAATTGAGGTGCAAAATCTGTTTTTGAGCGTGTTGAGTGCTTAAAAAATGCTATATGCAAACACAGGACAAGATTTAAAATTGAAGGAAAATGTACACCAACGTCGTTATCTGAAGCCATTAGATGTTAATAAAAAGCTTTTCAAAACATGATGAATGTAATCAATGCATTGTACAAACGACATTGACTGCTAAATGATGTTTGTGAGGACAGTTCAATCAGTAAACTATTAGAATAATTTTATAGTAACTACTTGGAAAGGTTTATCATCAAATGACTGAATAGTGAAAACAATGTACATATTTAATCTATTTTGACGAGTTTCTCCCAGTTTTCAAGTTATCAATTTAATGTAAATTTTAATATTTTGTGATATATTGAGATGCTTACTAAAGCAGTACGAAAAATCTTAGTTTCTGCAATATCGGGCCTATCCCAAGCCATCGCCATTCGAAATAAATCAGCTGGGGAGGACGAGCAAGAAGCAAGGAGCGCTGATAAAATAGTGAGATCGAAGGAGCTACTTTCGCCCAGACGATAGATAAAAATGAATTCTCGATGATTCATAATCTGACAAATATCTGAGTAAATGGATTCTGCCTGCAAAGATGTAACCGAAAATACAGTTTCTATGGTCACCAACAATTGTTCACGTATCCGCTGATGCAATCCATTAGGAACACTAAACATAACAATATTATTATTCAGAAATCTTTCAGACAGTATAATTTTACACTCGTTAAAAGTGACATTGAAAAAAATGCTATCATTGACTACTATATTTTTAGGTTTGCTTGCAAATAAAAAAATCAGTTATAAATTTTGTCGAAACAGAATTGCGAAGTTGGAAAAATTACGTCATCAATTACAATTGAACAAGACCTAAAGATTGCACAAATTGTTGACTTTTGCGAAAAGCGTCATTTAAGTTTCCTCGATTATTTAAATAACATACGAGTCATCGTAGTAACGGTGCATAAAAGAGATTATATCAGCTGCGCGCCCACTCCCATCTGCGACAACCACCGATACAGGTGGTGTTTCCGTTACATAATTCAGAATTGTCCGCACAACGCTATGACCACCTTCAATAATTAGACAGACGCTGGGAACTTGACTTTTCCCTTTTTCTAGGAATATGTATTCGAATACAAAGAATGACCAACTAATTACCTGAAAAATTTTGACTTCGAAGATGCCTTTCAAAAGAACGACGAACAACAATATCTGATCCGTATCGCCCAATTGTGCCATTATCTGTCAATAAAAAGTAGGAATGACGCGAATTTAGAGTGCCCGTGCAACCCCGTCGAGAAAAATATTTGGCACTGCACTAAACATACACGCTTGAAAAAATTGAACAATTGAAAAAAAATATTAATAACAGAGTTGTAACAGGACTGTGATTTAAGGGCTGTGCCATTTGCATCCCAGTTATAATCAGCAAATTCAGGCCATAGCCGGCTTTAACCAATACCTTTATAAGAAAGAAATTAAAACATTATTGAAAAGATATAAAACACTACTTTTTAATAACTCAATAGAGTTTACTGGTGATAGAGACAAAAGCGATCGCCTTGAGGTTAGAAAACGTTAACTGGGGGAAAAGTTTTCACTTTGTGGAAGACTATTAATACAGTTTTGAAAAATTCTATTCACATTTTACAGAAACGGGTTACAACTCTGATTAAGAATGACATTCACATCTATTAACGCAATTAAGTACATGGGCGATAAAATAGTAAAACCAGAGTAGAAACATAAATATGAATTTTCAAAGTTGTTTCAAAAGTGTTAATATATTTGTGGGAATAAATTAAATTAACAGAAATACCCCAGGGAAATCCAAAGAATCTATTTGATCTAACACACCCCACGGTGCGATGCCGATCAAACAAATCTTTTTGTTAATCGAATTGAGCTGCTTCAAAGATGTGCCGACTTCTTTGCTAACTCCTAAACATATTTACTTTGTAATCCTTTTCTGGTTATCGCTTCAGATTTAAAAATAGTCAACCTTTAAATCGGCATTACATCCAAAATATATTTAGTGATACGGTTTAAATTTTGTAAATCACTTTTAGAATAGAATTATTAATATCAGTGTAAGGTTACACCTGCAAAGCATTCTACATTGGAACATATATATATTATTACAAAATATCGTAACTGACAAAACATGCAATCAGAAAAACGGGTTAAAGGTAAAGTCATTACTGATCAGTTGCTCAAGTATGATGCTTTGGTACTACTGGGTAATAGAAATATAACTTTTACTTAGAAAGTAATCCAGCAGTTAGATACTGTGCTTAGGGTAGCAAAAAAATGGAAAACGATTCTGATAAATTTGCACTTACAATGTTTTTTCTCTTAACCAGTGATATGAAAATTAACATCTTTTTTTATAATTCATATGTTTAATTGCTGTGATTCTTAAAAAATCAGTATTTTAACATTTAAATGATTTTAACAAAGTATTAAATTATATATATATATAGATATATATATATATATATATATATATATATAAATACAGGAGAAAGTGTTAATGCTTACATGAGTAACTTTCATTTAAGATGGGTATTCATTGGATAACAAATAATCAGAATATATTTAATTATCAAATAAATTAATATTTGTTGATGTGAAAGTTTGTCAGAAATAATGCTGTCTAACATTTCTTCACATGTAATTCTGAGAACTAATATAATTTTGGATGAGCTAAAAATATTGATGCTACCTTTGTTTGTTATCATTTCGTAAATATGAATAATAAAGCAAAAATCGTACTTATATGAACATAGAAAAGGACCGGATTTGCAAGAAAGACGTCTTTATAATATTTATACTTCAAATTCACAAAATTATAGCAAATACAATTTCTGTCTTTTCCTTAAAAGCTCTCTGTACATTTTGAAAAAATATAATCATGCAAAGCAGTCTACTATATTGTCACAATCTGTCCATAAAAGAAGAAAACAAGCCGGATGACTGGAGAAGTATGGCAAAATAAAAATTGCAAAAGCAACCAATGCTAAAAATACAAGCATACTTAAGTGCATCTCCCTGTCAATGAAATGCATTAGTAAGCATGCTAAACATCTATAAGCTAGAAGCAATATAAAATGGGAAAATGATTACAGCAAACTTACTTTGTCGTGTGTTAAGCAGCAACTAACAAAGTAAACATATATAACAAATATTTTGTTAACATTATGGAAAAGAATATACATATTTTTGAAAGCACTAGCTTTTGCGGTTAATTCGTGCACTTAACTTACCCTACTATAAACCATCAAAACGAAAAAATGTTAATAATTTTTTCATTAATGTACGACAGAAATAAATGTAGGAATTAATTAAGGAAAATGAGCACCATTATAATCTATGCAATTTTACCAACGTACAATTAGTTCCATGAAGTTCTCCTTACAAAATGTGGTATTGAGTCAAACAAAAATTGGTCAGAAAGTGACAAACTTCCTTATGGTTATAAGAAGTAACACTAGGATGGGCTAACACTTCCCAGGCTAACTCCAGCTTCGACATGAGGTCGTGTGTGGATGCTTGCCTTGCAAAGAATTACTTCAAGTTGAGTCACATTTTTCCTTATTGATTTTGGTGACTTAAAGTAAGATAGACATCAAAACTTGGTAAGCACCGATTTGCTTTTGGAAGACGTGGGTTTTTAATGGCCAGTGTCGCTTATATTTGTGATGTTAAAAAATCAATTTTACACTAGTGATTGTTGAACTGTGAAGGAAAGGTTAGTTTGTATTGCTAGCAAGCAAGTCTCTAGCAATATATACGCGATTTGCACGATTGAGCTCTGCCATTTGAACGGTTTACACCAAGGCAGAAATCTAATTGTGTGGTACCCCTACTGGTATTTTCAGCCAATAAATTTCGAAGGTCAAAGCTTAATTAAAAAGCCGTAATTATTGCTAGTGCCCGAATTAACTATACAACCTAATACATAAAATAAAATTTGAAATTATAGCACATAGACGATTTGATAATTGAGAATCCATGGATCACACCAATCAAATATAAATAAAATCATTCGCAACTAAAAACCACAAAATCATTATAGTTGTTAAATTTTTAACGTAATTAATGTGGTCTGTAAAACCTAAAGAATACTAAAGCGCAGTAAAATAAAGTATTCAATTAACTTGAACACTTTTCCAAACGGTGCACTTTGCATGTCTAAAAAAATATTTCACACAAACATGATTACGTTCGCTCAAATAACTAGAAGCAAATTTAAAATGCATATATTAAAAGAAAGTTGTAGCACTATTTCGTATTTACCAGTGTTGAGCCCAGACGTAATAATCCATGCACCTGCGGTTTCAGCAGCTTTGCAAAGCCCATCTCGCAATACAGGTTTAAGTTTCGATTGAAGATTAAAGTCTCTCAAGCCACCATGAACAGAAATGATAAGCTGAGGTCGGCTCAATTGCCATTCTTTTTCAAAAAGCTGCCACAAAATACTATCTAAAGTGTCATGAGAGATGCGGCAAAACTAAAAAAACACTTGAAAATTACAATAGAACATACAACGTTACAGGAGCTTTATGAATTCTTCCCGTTCCTTGGAATTCAACAAAGCCATATGATTTGCAAACTACACGTTCAGTACAAAGTTCTGCTCTCCATGCCCGGACTCGGGGAAGCGTATTGTTGAAATTACTATGATCGTGAAGCCAACGACCGCAATAGCACCTAAAAGTTACTTTGTTAGCGTAAGCATAAAATAGAGTTCCAAAAAACTGCTATTTTAAAATCAGTCTGGTAGAATATTCAGATATTTATTTGATGTTTGCAAATAAAATATTGCAAAGTCAAATTAGAATTGTTACCCGTTAACAAGAATTTAGGGCATATCTACTTTATTATTCACATTTAGTCCTAAAAAATATAAACTTACCGATTGTAAACAAACAAACCATTAATCCATTACAAAATTTGTTCCTAATAAAAAGCACGGAGTGAGTAGGAAATTACAAAGTAGGTAATAAATATTAAATATTTGTTCTGGCTTTGTTTTATCATTATTAGATTTTGACAAACCAGGCTTTCAAACAGCTTATATGAAGTTACACATTTTTTTTAATATGCCCAATTGATATATTTGAATGAATGATGTGTTCATCCACAAATGTTTAACTAATCAGACCATAAATAAAACAAAATGATCGATATTTTCATTTTGACTGGATAACTTTTGGATAAATACTGTTTACAGATTTGGAATACCCACATATAATGAAATGCCAAAAGCAGAAATATTCGAAAGAAAAAAACACCTAGTTTTAAAGCAACTTGAAGACAAAAAATTGTTAAAAAGCTTTTAACCAAAGTGCTAAATGCAATTTTAAGTGCTATAATAAATGTATATATAATGAGGGTGGGGATTTATTTCAATACAATTTAAATCCAATATTTCAAACCCTAAAGGGTTTTAAAACCAACCCATATTAGTCTCCCGCATTGCAGTTCACAATTATCGCAGTTGCAATACTACAAAAAACCATAACTAAAATATTCCTAATTACTAACATCATTCGAAATAATTCAAAAATCCTTTTTGCCCACACTGAATCATTCCCTACAGTTTAATGAGGTAAACTTACTTATCTGGTAATAATTTTGATGCAACGAACTTTATGCAGTGTCTAACGGTAATAAATCGTTCGATCCAAGTTTTCTCTGCCTAAAGTTTTTGTAAGCAATTGTTGTGAAACTAAATAATAC
This sequence comes from Hofstenia miamia, assembly GCA_900660155.1. Classification (NCBI taxonomy): domain Eukaryota; kingdom Metazoa; phylum Xenacoelomorpha; order Acoela; family Hofsteniidae; genus Hofstenia; species Hofstenia miamia. The sequence goes on along the minus strand of CABFPE010000037.1, from coordinate 2,343,632 downwards.
ATCAAATTGAGATTTGACGCATGCTTGATCACCACTGTTTAGAAGAGTAGTTGATTTATTAGTTTCAATATTAATCCTCGCACTTTCCGAATCGATAGTTTTCAAACATGGCAACGAATTAACCGTTTTCATGACTTTCCTCTTGTCTTTTGGTCTTAGCAATGATTATGATCATCAGCATTAGCAGAAATAAAGCGTCGTCATTATTCTAAAACATCATTTAAATCAAAAAAGGAATTCAGAAGTAAAAACTGAAAATTATTAATTAACACAGAATATAGAACTAGATATGTATACTCAACAAAACAATAATGTCGTTACGATTATGATATCAAAAATCATATAAATTAACAATATTAAATACACGAACTTGCATCAACATAACATTCAAAGAAATCGATATAGTGATTGTTTGCAATTTCTGCCATGTGTTTAAATTCTTTTAAATTCGCGTCTAAATATAAAGTATGTGAGACATCAGTTTGTACAAAAGTGTTAATCGCAAAATGGATAAAGGCATATCTTAAATTGGAGAATAGGAATGAGGGAAGGGATACAGATGTTTGGTTGGTACTTTTTTTCATTCTTGAAAATCTCAAATTGTCCAAATTTATCTCAAATCCTTCCAAGATTATTATTTGATGGACACATTTCCCTTATAAAAATTACTACAAGTGTCCATTCTGAGAGAAAAAGTAACATTAATTTTCAATTCATAACAATGTTTGCAGTTCTTTTTCTAATTACCTTATAAAATTTATCACACTTGTCATACTTAGCCATTGTTAACAAAAAAATTTGTACTACCATACTTACAGCATTTTTTTATGGCATTACAATTTTCAGGTTTGTGACTAAAATAATTTATTCACATAATACTTGAACTATTTGACTGATAGTAAGAACAATAATTTTAGTAGGGACTAAGTTTCTGCTTATGACACTATACTGATTTGGAACACTCTGACTGACACCATTTAAGTGTGGGTACTTCTTACTATCAATTGATGGTGTGCTTAGCATAAGCCTATTCTGAATAAGTTTAAAATTTCCCTTGTAAGACCTATGATTGATTTTGTTATGAAACAGGTCATTAAAAATATTACAGTAAAAAATAGTTTGGCTGAAAAGTTGTTCAATTGACTGTTTGACTGAAACTAGTAAAAAGAATAATTGGAATATTATCATTATTATCTGATCAAATAAAAAAGGAAAGTTAGGACATGTAAGTGATTTTGAATACCTTTTAGAATTATTGTCAGAAGCCATGCTTGAGCATTCATTAGTATCAATAAACTTTTAGAAGAGTTGTCTTTTCATTTAATACATTATTATCTGAAACTTATTCAAGTGTGTGTGATCAGCTAAGTTCAAAATGGTGGTGGTGATTTCATTGGTGTAAATTAAGATGATAACAAATTAGCAGTAACTTTACAATTACTAAATGTTTAACTTTAACCTTAAATGAATAAACAATTTATGATTTGATGAACAATTGTTTCTTATCATTATCTCAAACCTTGTTGAACTAGTGAAAGTTTCATCAATTTTTTTGGACATGATTGATTAAATAATGATTAATTATATTGCAACTTGAAATAATCTTGTATCATTGATGTTGCAGGAGGAGGAAGAATGCATTTATGCTAATTACATGAATTTAAATACATGTCTACATAAACCTATACATTGTATTGTATATTGTTCACCCACCAACTTCTCAGTAAACATAGTGCTACCACATAAAATCAGTTCAGTGAGCAATCAAGAAAAACTCAATACACTGTTTTTATTAACAATCAATCATTGCACTCAGCAAATTTAATAAAATCTATTATTGTGTTATAACCTGTTCTTTGTCAGTGTGATGCTGTTTTGAGTCAGCAATACCTTTGTGAGGATGACATGTGAATCAAATAGATGCAGTTAATTGTTTGTATGGCATAAGCACATATTATAAATATATTAAATTACAAGTGATCAGACACTAACAGTTTAGGGCATTTTTTCATTTATCCAGCTTGTCACTTAGGATGAAAATATTGATAGTAGGTGTCCATCATCAGTGGACTGTTTGTCGAAAACATGTGGGATTTCTGACCACTGATGACATTGATAGCATCAGTGGCAACTTTAGCAATGAATAATCAATCCCATATTTTGATTACTAGATCTTTCTAATATAAAAAATAAATTTGTGAAAAGTTTTTTTGAAATTTTAAATTTGTAACAAATTATAATATACCAGATAAGTGAATTTTCAAAATAATTTATAAATGAATATTTCAACATCTTGAAATTATTGTAGAGTTGCTTGGGGACTTTTGGTGATTTTATTCTCTAAACATTTATTTTGTATTTCTACGTCACTCTGATGTCAGTGTTTATTTTCGATCTCAGGTTGCTATTGCTAATTTGACGTCCCCTCGATGGTGCTTATTGTTGCTCAAATTTAATTTTGCGAGGGGAAAGAATTTGATCCTGTTAAATTACGTGGACATTTGATTATTGTAAACAAAGGTAGGTGATTGTTAAACATTTGTATATAAGCTGAGACAACTGTAGCAAATGTTCAATAGACTTTGTCTACTCTTAACT
>CABFPE010000037.1:2300382-2333906 GCA_900660155.1 Hofstenia miamia | reverse complement strand
CCCACCGCCGAGTACGAAGGAGGATGGAGGGTAGCGAACCTGGACGACATGCCTCACCTAGGCGGGGATTATAAAAAAAAGCAAACAATCAAGATAACCAATTTACATAGCATTAAGCTGAAGCAATTCCTACATGAGAAGTTTGGAAAATTGTTTGTGTAGTACTGCTCTATGTGTCTCACAACTTATTCTCTAGCTCAATATGCAATCTCATTTATTTTCAGAGATCTCAACTGATATATAAACAGCATGTAATTGCCATGCATTTGTGCTAGCCAACAGGCATAATTTAAACACAGTGTGCTAATTATTTGGATGTATGTGTTGCATTCAAAAAACAATTTATTGTAGCCTATGCATATCAATAGCTGTAACCTAATGCAGTTCACAATTTGGGCTGCAACTGTTGTAGGAACCATTTCTCATCCTTAGATCAGAGGAGAAACTTACTCAATGATCATAATAAAAAAATACTTAATAAATTTCCAAGAAAAATAGAACACAGTTTTGGTGAACTAAAATCAATTCTCTTGGTGTACAGCATTGTTCATATTTATACAAGCTTTGACTAGTACCTGCACTTTGTTTCTACTTCTGCAATTCATTTCCTTCACAAATTTAATTGAGCAATGACACATGCTGCATAATTGATGAGACAATAATTAAATAATACTGCAAACTACAAAATTGCATCACTGTTATGTCATCTAGAGGATGAAATAGTAAAATTGATAGGATGGCAAACTAATAAAAATAACCTCTTAAATCATCCTGCACCAGATATACATCTTAATGTAGTTTCTTATCATTTACAGAATTGTAAAATTGTCCTGTACTGGATTAATAGAAACTACTGGGATATATTGGCACCAATTTATCATTTTCTTTGGAATGAATCTCTCAAAGCTGGAGTTTTTCCTTCATGTTACAAACTAGCAAATATACAACCAATTGCTAAGGATAAAATTGCCAAGATTCCTAATGAAATTCATGATATTAGTATTACCTCTCTGTCTAGATGATTTGAAAAAATAGTACACATATATTTTATTTCTCCTGAAATAATTACAAAGTGTGTCAATTTGCATATAAAAAAGTATGTCTACAAATGATTGTCTTGTAACATTTCAACATCAAGTATGCAAGGCTTTTGGTTAATAAAGACATTGAAGGAATACACTAAATTTTAATAGATTTTTTAAAGGAAATTGACACCTTAGACCAAGAAAGTGCTTTATTAACAAAAAATCATTTTATTGAATCCCATCACATATGCTCATGGCTGTATTACTTTACAAAAGGTTGTTCACAGCACTTTACTTTTAAAGAAATCACTTGCAAGCCAATTGAAATTAAAATAGGATCCTCCCAAGGAACAGATAGAGGTATGAATGTGTACTCAATGTCAAGTGACTCACTACGATCCTCACAATTTAACTGTTTTATGGTGAAATATTCAGATGAATCAACTTAAGGCATACTTTGCTATAAACATACAGATCTAGATAAAAAATTGGAACTTAAGAATTCAGTAACATTAATAAATTCATGTGCAGAAAAATTCAATTTAAACATCAATGATAAGAAAACCAATATCCTAAATATCTCTTTAAGTAAACTAAGAAATTGTGAATGTCAGAAAACACAAACTTGTTAATCCTCACCTAAATATACAATTATTCTTGGAGTTGCATTTCAAGAAAATTTGAAATTTAATGAACACAGAAAACATCTGTTATCAAGTCTAAATACCCAAATTTATATTCTAAGAGATCTCAAATCAAACTATTACACAATAAAGGAAATAAATAAAGTTTTTATGTCACTAATTTTAAGCAAAATTTTTAACAAAATATGATATGGAACATCCGTTTATGGATCAACCTCTGCAGTTCTTACAAATATCATGATGCTTTAAAGCTGGTTTTTGTGAAAAGGTATGTGATTCATTTACAATCAGAGATTAGGAAAACTTAAGACTTACTTGAAAAATCGTAGAAAATCCACATTATACTATGTTTAATTACTTCATAATAAACAAAAATACAAAAGAGCAATCAACCATATTAAATCAAATGTATCAAATACCTTTAGTAAAAACTGAAATGTGTAAATTTGCACATCACACCATGAATTTAATTTAAATGACAGAAGTAGCATACATTTAATTTTATTTAATTTTTTGTTATTGTACCTTTATTCCATCTATGTACATATTTATCTTCAGTGTGTATTTGACTTGAATTATATACAGTGTTCTAGTGTTCTAGTGTTCTAGTGGGTTTATATTTGCTTAAACAGCAATGTTTGAACAGCTCAGCAATATAAAATTGTTGTTTTGCTCATAAAAGTAATGCTATGCTATCAAAAACACAAAAAAGCTGCCTAAAATTACATTGTTATAATAATGTTTGAATAATTAAATGCTGCAATTAAGAAACAATGTTGTTTTAGTTATCTAAAACAATCATAGGACAACATAAAGTAATGTTGTTATGAGCAGGGTCTTCAAGTACTTGGAATCTTAAAAACTCAAACTTGAATAAGCTCACAAAACTCAATCAGAAAAACTTGGAAGAGAAATCATCAAAACTTGAACTAAAATTTGATTGAAAATCCACTCAAAATACTGTAAAAATTAAACTATTTTAATTTTAAATTTCTTTACTAATTGCAAATAACTATTTTTTAGCTTAGATTTGTTGTAAAATGAATGTTTTTCACCATAAAATACTCAAAATTAGAAAAAACTCAATTGCACTTTCTTTAAAATTGCCAAATTTTTTTATTACTTTAACTAGAACTATGTTGCTTATAGTTAACAAAAATCTTTTTTTTAAATTTTTTTATACTTTCTATAAAATTTATTATTATTGAAATAGCTGCCTCTGACAAGGGTGAGTATACTTATTGGCTTTCAACTTAATTGTAGAAACCTAAAATTAGTATCAAATCATAGGGAAATAAATGCACAAATATCTAAGTAAGAAAGTATATTTTGAAAATATTTACAAGCTAAGTATGAAACTGTTTGAAAAAGGGAATAATGCAGATGGGAAATTTGTATAACTCAGATAAGTATCTTGTCTCCTTTCTAATGGGATCGCCTCAGTTGCTTCATTATTTGAACTATCAAGTCTCAAATATGAAGGTGAGTCACTATCATTACTATAATCCCACATTTTTTGCCATAATAATCATGTATGCTTTGCCTAATAACTATATTTCACAAATATACCAAAGAAATTTGATTGTCACTGCATAAATGCAATGTAAATAAAGGAAACACACATGGACACAATACATTTGAAATGGCTGACCTTCACCTGTGCTTTGCAGTGAATAATTTGGAAAAATTATGCTAAACAATAACATCAAAACTGGGCTTAATGCTAGATATAGGAAAATCTCAAAACTACCTGTGATAACTTGTCCTAGGCTTTTTTGAATTTAAAAAAAGACAAGCTAACTGGTCCTACTTGGAATTTTACCAAGCTTTCACAGACAAGTATGGTTATTCAGAATCTGGAGGGGTTAAAAAATACTCAAACTCAAAATTGAAATTTAAAAACTTGACTTGAAAACCCTGGTTATGACCTCAAAATATTGCTTTTTTATTTATTAAAAACAACCAAAAGCAACCTAATGTGATGTTGTTGAAGCAAAGTTATTTTAACTAATGGAATAGTAACATTTCAATTTTAAAACAGCATTGTTTTTAATAAATAATAAAACCACATAACAACACAAAACAAAGTTGTTTCAACCTTAAATTGTTATCTTGGTATTGTAGAATCATGGGGGAGCTCTGGCTACTCTAGTGGTACTGGGTAACTCAAGAGTTTAGATTGAAGGTTGCAAAGTTTACCATAGCAGAGAGTGACAGGCATTCTAACAGAAAATGTACATTGGTGGTTCACTGATTTTGCCTAATAAATAGAGAAATTCCATTCCAAAAAAGAACTTCAGCAGTGACCAATTCACACGTCATCAGGCCAAAGCCATATCTTTGAAGCCATACCTACTCACCAAGGTGCTAATTGTGTGTCTCAAGTATTAATTCCTAGCTCAATAAACAATTTATCTCAGAATTCTCTTATCTCAGCTCATGTAAATAGATAATAAGTAAAAGGCACATAATTGCTGTGCATTCATGTTCACCAACAGTATAATATATTTGCAAAGTGTAAATTATTATATGCATGTATGAACAGATCAAATAAAAGATATTATTCCTTACACATAATTGTAACCTAAAGCAGCCATGATTCAGGCTCTCACCATTAAGGAGCTATTTGTTGCCCCAGACCCAGTGCAGTTTCCTACTGAATTGTTGCTGGATCTTAAGCAATAGTTATCATTACCAAATCTTTAATGAAGAATATAAAGGGGGTTAATAGATAATTAATTGAAAAGATCAAATGCAGTAGAAGGAAGCCAAATTTATTGTGTGTTTTGCTACAGTGACTCAGATATTTATTACAAAAATCTGTAACTTATTACCTGAATTGTTTACAGTTTCAAAGCACAATTTTCCTCACAAAGTTTAAATGAGCAATCACACATAATTCAAATCAAGGAGACAAATACTAACACTATCAAATAACTACACTCAAAATTCAAATAATTGATTAAAAGAAATTGATACAAATAAATAGCAGTGAATCAGGAAATCAAAATGTCAAAAATATGCAACACTATTTCAGACTGCCAAAATAATAAGATCAAAAAAAGTAGTCCTCAAGTGACTCTACACATCCCCATTGCCATTTAAGTTTGCAGTAGGAGTTTTACTGTGGGACTGGACAGGAGCTTTTGCATCTCCACAATCATTTCTGCAGCTAGGATGTTGTCCCAAGACTTAACTTCAGCATATCTAGGTCACCAGGTAATCTGCACAAGAGTCTCCCTCTGTGTGACCTCTTCACTCCTCAGGTGGAAGAACTCAATCTCTGGTAAACAGGCACTAATCAGACAATTCTTTCTTAAGTTGTTTAGCCTCTGTGTAAATGTATCATAAAACCTCTCATAAAGATGAAGGCCTTTCAGTGCTATCATGAGAGTCATGAGCACATCCATGTCTAAAGTGTGGGCATCTTCAGGACTGATCCAGATGTTTGGGTAGAAGTGGATGAAGACCTCTCTTAGCAATCCCATGCATGTTGCAGGATCCACAAATAGGGAGCAGTACTCATTGACCTGCTGTAAAGTCATCTCTTCTGGATCAGTAAACCCTGGTCACACCATAGTAATAATCTCTATGTGCTTTGTGATATCATAGTATTGAGTGAGGGTCTCAATGTTATTTATCCACATCAAGTCACCAGATGCCTGAAATAAAATAAGAACATGGGGGTCCAGCATTGCACTCAAGTGGTTAACTATCATCTGAGGCAGAAGGTGCCCCAATGGACTACTTGTGCTGATAAGGCAGGCATAAAACTTCTCAAACCTTTCCATTGCCTTTTTGGTTTTGCAAGGTGATGACAGAGGTGAGCATGAATGCAGAAGCCAGCTCTTGATTTTCCATGCAGCAGGGCAAATGGTCAGAGCTCATGAAACTGAATAGGTGGCACAAACTTCTTGTAGAATGGATGTTCAGCAAAGTTTTGGCGGTCTTGCAAGGTGTAGGCAATGCACAGTTCCATGAGCAGCCTCTCAACAGATCCAGAGTATTGTGACATAGGGATGTGGATATTAATAGTGGGCCAAATGGACTGAGGGTTTCTATCTGCCTTGAGATTAGTCCAGACCTCATTGATCTTGGTGAGAGTTGTGGTGCTTTGAGAAAATGCAAAACTGACATGCATGTTCATAACCAAGGCAAGACCAGGCCAGTTAGCAAAGATGGATTCAAGAGTTTGTGACTGGGTGACAGCATCTATGATAAGCCTTGTGTCAACTGCAAGGTGATAGGTGGGTATTTTCTTACACAAAAGAAGGTTGGTGTAAATTAATTTGGTCACTGAAAAGATGCCAAACTGATACATACTGGTGGGACAATAGTAATGCATGTAGAGGATTGTGAAGTTCTCCATGCTAAGGTGAAGGTTAATGACTTCCTGAGGTATCTTGTCCTGATATTCTTCTTTGACAAACATCACCAGATGAATGTTTTCGACCTTCACTAGCCTATATGCTATTTCAATCTTTTCCATTACCTTGGGCTGGTTAACTTCACTGACTAGGAAGAAGTAACTGATGAGTAAGTTCTTGAAATCAATGTTGATGCACTCAAATTTCTGAATGGCATGCTTGTTGTTCAGCAGCTGGCACAAGTGCATTATATTAAAGTCCTCATCAAACATGGTGTGGACCATACTTCACCAGTATGGCCACTTGAGTCCTCTGTGCATTTTGGAGTCATAGCATATGATGGTGTTAATTTTGGGCCCATGCTCTACATTGATTACAAAGGGAATGACGTCCACTGCACATGTGAAATTCTTGGTGTTGTATGTCCAGCATAATTTGTTCTTTGTTTCCTCCAATAAGTTGTGATAAAGTACGAATGTAAAGTTTCATCTCCTACCTTAGAGATCTTTTGTTGCCACTCTTCATTTGTCTGGGACCTAATGCTAATAGAGGCGCAGAAGAAGGGCAGGGACTAGAGGGGGTTATCAAGTCACTACAAGACGTTTTAGTGATGATACTTAAGTTAGCAAAAGGCACTCTGTACTTACTTGACACCTCAGATTCCCGAGGGCTATTTGGTGCCCCAAGTAGTCATCTGAAGTCTGCTCCCAAGGGGCTATTTGGCGCCCCAAGTAGTTGTAGGAATCATGCTCCCAAGGGGCTATTTGGCACCCCAAGTAGTTGCTTGGTCTGCTACCTGAGTCCTCCTGTGTCCTTCCTCTCTTGCAGGATACCCTCTCCTCTGCTTAATGAGGGGTGTCATCTTGGCTCTGTTCATTGTGGGGGTTGTCTTTGCCTCACTCATCTTCTTGCAGGAGCTGGTTCTCAGTTCATTTCATCTGATATGGCTTGGTTGCTAAACATAAAAGTTAATTAAGTTCCCAATCTTGGGTGTTTAAATGGTCTAAATATTCTTGGTACCTAACTCTATGTCTAGGCAAAACACAAGTAGCAGTAATGTTGCTACTATTACCAAGGTTATCATTATAATTGACCTCAGAGAGGTCGTCTCCCTCACACTCAGTGAGGTTAGTATAATTGTCAAGTTCATTTACTCTATTGTTGACAAGTGAAAGTTCACTATTAGGGTCAATGACAACATTGCTAATATCTTTAATAGTTCGTTTGAGTCATTGGAAATGGGCAAGTCTCCAATTATTTAATAAATATCTATGGTTGTCTAACACCTTTGTAACAGTAAACAGACCCTGCCAGTTGGTAGCAAGTTTCTGCACTTGATTTGTGTCAGTGATATGGCGAGGAAAATATGCAAAAACTTTGTCACCAACCTTATTATGATCACCATACAGTTTGTGATTGAAATTTTGCTGTTGACATGTACTTCTTGAAATTCATGTAACATATGATTCACAAAATTCTCCAATGTGGGTTCATTATAATCTGGGAACATCATGGAAAGGGGTGTACTCACCTCTCAGCCAAAGATGGCCTTAAAGGGGTTGACCTTAGTAGTGGTATGCACAGCAGGGTTATAAAAATACTCTACCACCTCAATGATGCATTTCCAATTTCTGCCTGCTGCTCAGGTGATGGCTACTCAGATTAGTTTGATAACAGTGTGGTTGAGTCTTTCAACAACTCCATTGGACTGCAGATGATATGCAGTGGTGAACTTGTGGAGTATTTTGAGCTCCTTCATCAAGGTCTCTATAAGGTGGTTTTTGAATTGAGGGCAGCAATCTGAAATTAGGCACTCCATGGGCCCAAACTTGAGAACCCATTCCTTGACCACTTTCTCTGCAATAACCTCAACAGTGGTGCTGTTGAGGAGGATGAGTTGAGCATACTTGGTAAAGTGATCAATAAGTATGAGGAGGTACTGGTACCCCTCTTCATCTTCTTGATGTCCATGTGTACCACTTTGTTTGTATGTTGAAAAATACTTATGATTTCATCATAAATACCAATGCTTTCACCATGAGCAGTCAGTCCTTGTGAGCATGCTGTGCTTCCCATGCTTAATGCTACTTTGCTTATTGCATTACCTGAAAAGGAATTAAGCAAAACTAAATTATTAGCTCCTCTCAAGAATCTTGGCAGAGATCAACTAATTATCCTGTTTAACATACTAGCAGCCATCAAAGAAAATCCTTCTGAATCCACCAACAAAACTACTCAATTAACTCCTGAAATTAATCATGCACCATCTCAAACACAAAAGAAGCTACAATGCCTGAAACACTTGAGAGCAGAAGCTGAATTTCTTGATATCAGATCATCAATGTACTGTCATCTGAAAGCTCTGGGATTACTAAGAACTTCTACATGTGTTCATTCATATCTGAGAGCCACCATTGAAGATGTAGCTGAATTAATTCTGCTTTATCCTGAATCAAGTAATATAAAGAGAATTCTCATTACAATAGGAAGAAATGACTTAATGCAAAAGAAAGAAGATTTTACAGATAAGTATAAGAAATTAATTAATGTTATTAAAACTAAATTTAGTTCAGCTAAAGTTTTCCNTGCTCCTTTTCCTAAGGATGAGGTGTTAAACCAAAAATCTTCTGAACTAAATTTACTTATTAAACAAAACTCCACGCTGTTAAATTATACCGTTTTCAATAACTCTAACTGTTTTTATTTAGGATCTTCTGTTGATAGAAGTTTATTCATGAAAAATGGAATCCACCACACTAAACAAGGTATTTAATCAGTTATTATGTGATGAAGAGACCTACACCACCAGGTCAAAATCTTTGATCTTAGCATTACCGCCTCAACAGCAGTTCTCAAAAGCATGCCAATGATTTTTACAAACACTGCCCAACACCTTTGAACAACCCCCGCCAAAAGATGCCTTACTTTCACTGCCAATAAACATGTGACAAATTTATGTAGACATTTTCTCAACACCACTGCTGTTATCACCTGCTGAGGTTCAGAGGATTAGAAAATTTCTTAGACTTTTCTAATGATGGTAAATTTTATTTTTATATTTTTGACTTTCATTGAGTTATGGCGAATTTTTTACCTAATTTATGCTATTGCTAATAACTCACTTTCTTTCATATATTTTATTCTAATTATTCTTAACTCAAAATTCAATATTACCTGTATTAGAGAAACCTTACCTATATATAAACATATTTTATGAAACAGCATGAATACATGCAAGATATTTAAAAAATTTATTTTCATTAAAACATTAAAAAATACTTTATTCTACTTTCTAGTACTAACAATAATGTTACTTATATCTGGCATCAAGATTAATCCCACACCTTCCAAAGCTGATAATATTTATGAATACTCAGAATTATCAAGCATAATGCATTCAACTAATTCTTTTAAATATATTCATATAAATTTTCAGCAAAATTTTTGAATGAATTCTTTTTAATCAAATTAACAAGCATCTTTGTAAACAAGATCTCTACTCCAAAACACAATATGGTTTTTGTAAAAGTATTTCTGTGAGTGACACTTTAATACAAGCTACAGAAAAATGGCAATCAACAATAAATGATAATGAATACTCAGCAATGGCTTGCTTAGACCTCTTGAAAGCTTTTGATTCCATAGAGCACAGTATCTTACTACAAAAAATTAAATTTCAAGGTTTTTCTAATGACAGCATAGGTCTTATCTCCAGTTACTTATACAATCACATGCAAAGAGTTAAAATTAATGAATCTTTTTCAGATTGGGTATGCACTAAAAATGGGGTTCCCCAGGATGCAATTTTGAGTCCCTTATTATTTAATATTTACATAAATGATTTGTCCAAGCAAGTAACATGTGACGTTATACAATATGCAGATGACACAATATTATTTCATTCTAATAAATTTCCCGAAAAAGCGGTTCAAACTCTCGAAACAAACTGTGCTTCTCTTGCTAAATATTTTGCCTCTATAAAACTAAGAGTAAATCCACTAAAAACTCAATTCTGTATTGTCAAATCAAAAACTAAATTTACTGATACTTCAAAATACAAACTTAATTTCAACAGCATTCAAATAAAACAGGTTGAGTCTTTTAAGTACCTCGGACTAATTTTTGACATAAATCTAAATTTTGAAGAGCAACTAAATCATGTTGTTAGAAAAATGGCTAAATCAATTAAAGCAATTAACTTAATTTCTCAAAAACTTCCAACTAAAGCAAAAATTCAATTAATATTTGCTCTAATATTAAGTCATTTTAACTATGCCAATATACTTTACACAGATATAGACCAAAAATTTCTCAGGAAATTCCAAATGCAACTAAATTGGGAAATCAAAGTAGCAGTAAATAATCAAAGCTTTAATAAGAATAATGAATATAGAAAAATTTCAAAAATATTTCTACACCTGCAATGTTACATCTATATAAATAGTTAATAATACCTTCCCATATTACAAAAATGACTTTCTTACTGCAAAATTAGTCAATAAACAAAATATTAGAACACACATAATTGAACCTATTAGGTATTAGAAGCAAAAATGAAAAATTCTTTTCTAAACACAGCTATAAATATGTGGAATGAATTACCAAAATATATTAAACAAAATAGTAGATTAAAAACTTTAAAATTGATATTAAAAAATATTTTTGCACTTATAATATAAAAAAACTGAAATGGCGAGGTTATAAATTTTATAATCCTGATTACTCTATTAATAGAAACTAGCAATCATCATAGCCCAAGTTAACCACTTTTTATTTGTAAATATTTGTTGTTGTCTTTTTTTTGTTTAATTTTGTATTACTTTCTTGGCCTTTTCAGAATTTGTTATCAGTATTTCTATTTATTGTTAAAACAATTTCTGAATATAGATTGTTTTTCTTCTTCTTCTTCTTTTTGATGGCTCTGCTATGCAGGTCAGCTCACTGTTCCAGAAAATGTCCAGCTCCCTGCAACAGGCACATAAAAGGCACATATTTGCTGTGCACTCACATTTGCCAATGGCATAGTATATTTGCGAAGTGTAAATTATTATGTGCATGTATGAACAGATTGAATAAAAGATATTATTCCCTACACATAATCATAACCTAAAGCAGCCATGATTCAGGCTGTCACCATTAAGGAGCTATTTGTCGCCCCAGACCCAGTGCAGTTTCCTCCCAAATAGTCACTGGATTTTAAGCAATAGTTATCATTACCAAATCTTTAATGAAGAATCTAAAGGGGGTTAATAGATAATTAATTGAAAAGATCAAACACAGTAGAAAGAAGCCAAATTTATTGTGAGTAGTAATATAAAGGGAGACTTGGTTACACAAACTGACATTTTGACCTCTAGTGATTCACGGATATTGGAAGAGTGTTTTTAGTGACTCACCACTTGATTGACAACTCACTAATAGGTTTTCAGTGACGTCACATACTTGACTAATGCATTTTTTTGACAGGTTGGGGTTGTTTTTTGACAGGTGAGGGTAACTCGCAAAGTGCTTTTTGACAACAACTCACTAATTGGTTTTTTAATTGATTTTATGTCGATTCATGTTAGGGCCAATTTTACACTGTTTTGGTATGACTAATTTCACTTTGTTTATATCACAATTGTTTGCATACATTACATCTAGTTAATATATACTTTATTATAACACATTACACTTGCTTGCATACATTACATAGTTTTTGTGATTTTCTATTGTTGGCTAATTTTACAACTATTTGTGGGATACGTACACATAATATTACAAACTAATTTTCCATTACATGTAAAAACACAGAACACAATGACAAACCATGCATATCAAATTTTCCATAATTTCGAGAAGCTTACATGTACAATGTAATTTGGGAAAACTTTCAAAACCACATTTCACATTTTGTCAAAATTCATTGTTAACATGCTTATCATATCATGGTTGTTCAACCAATAATTAATTTTTCATATGTTCAATGTATTTCCATTGGCTGGTCAATCTATATATCCACCTCATTTCATCAGATAAAATCATTATTTTTCTCTTATGGAATTTCATCTCTCACTTTTGGCAATTTCTGTTGAAATGCTAGCATCTGGCTCATTGAGCAGTCTAATTGATGATCTATGCACAAACCCACCACCAATGTATAGTTATAACCTGCTAACACAGGAGATGTTGCCCCCATCACCTGCGCCTGTAAAAGAAAAATGCAAGACTCAGCACAAATGAAGACGTCCTATAGTTAGTAATAATGCAACTGTCTTCCCCAACATGAGTGAGGATGACCATGTTTTACAATGCTTAAACAATGTTAATTCCCAACCTCCAAGCTGTATTTTTTCAAATGTGAGCCTGGCTAGCAAACTACCAACAATTGAAGACACTGTTCAGCTGAACACAAGATATGGTATCACTGTAAAGATAAGACTTGATAATGGTTTCTACTACTTCCTTCCAAAGCAGTATGTCAATGCACTGGGCGAGAATTACAAGACTCTAGTAAATAAAAAACTTTTTCACAGTGATGACATGGAAATTGCAAACAGTGGCAATAATGTAAATCATATTGTATTGGAATTTAGTAAATAGAAAAATATAGCATTGTTTTCTTATACATACACAGTTTATAAAAATAATACTAGTAAAAATCATTAATTATTAGTTATAGGGGGTTTAAAATAAATTTCTTAAATTTACAATTAGCAAAGAGTGATAATAATTTACCTTTTGAAGTGTTCATTTGATGCACAAGTTTAAAATAGTCTTTTATACAGTCTATAGAATTCTCCATATTCTGTGGGTATCAATATCAATAATCAAGTAAATTCTCCACAGGTTGAGAGATTAACCAACTTAAAAATGCACAGTTCATAGCATCACACGCCCAAAACACAGTTTCTTTTCTATTGGACAATTTTAATGAATCAATAAATTGAAGCATTTGTTGATTTGTTAGGACTCCTTCTGTAAATGCTATATGATGGAAGTTACATTGATACCAATTGAATGCTTTCTGTATATGCCCTGGTAAACAGTCAAAATTCTTCTTTGATTGACACACTGTAATAATGTATATTTAGTCATCCACCAAAATTAATAGCTCTTTAATGTAATAAATGCTATTGAATGTGCTCCCATGTAGTTTGAAAAAAACATTAGATTTCACACATGACACCATCACTAACAACCAACTATCCAAATAGAAAACTACAGAGAGAATGATAAATATTTCTATAATCAGCATAAAACTCAGGTTAAATTGAATAATCACATATTTTTTTTGTAAAGTTTTTGCCCTTTGAAAAAAAACCATNCCTAAATCAAAACCTTATTTCTGAATTATTTTATAGACCTAAACCTTAACCTAAAACCTTATTTTTGTAATATTTTATAGACCTAAACCCTAACCCAAGTTAAATANATAATAATTTTGATGTTAATGTTTTTAATATTTGCTATGTTTTTAATCATTTTAATAATAATGATAAATAATATTTTTAAAAAATTAATTTTTTTATACTTTCAACTTTTATCATGTTTATTTGGAAAAATATTTCTCAAACCAGTGTTTATATTTACATGGTCACATGGATACTGACTTGTATTAATCTCATGGTAAGCTTCTATTTTTGATTAAGATTGTATTGTTAATAATTCTATAAATTTATATTTACTCCATTTTTGATTTATATTTTAAGCAAAGTGATAAATAATCCAGTTTATAATAAACACATTAGATATAATNAAGTTAAATATATTTAATAAATTAAATTTACAACATTAATAATTTATGACATTAAAAAACTACGACATTAAAAAACTATGACATTAAAAAATTACGACTTTAATAAACAAGCAAATTTTCCCATGAACAACTTAATAAAATACGATGTTGAAAAACTACCCCCAAAAAAGTCTAGTCTCACAGGGCTATTTGGTTTATGAATAAGAGTTGAACTCGCTCATTTGTGTTTGGTCTAATAATGTCAAATTGTTATAAAATATTTATTTACTAAATTTTTTGTTAAAATCAATTTTTAAAAATTTAATGGAAATTAAGTTTTTACTTTTTAAAATAATTTTTATAATTCAAATAATCAGTTTACATTTTTGAAAAAAAACCATGTGAATTCTAACCCCCATTTTTTTGAAGGTAAGGAATTTTCTTATTATTTCATTTTGTTTTTTTTTGTTTCACCAGTGAGTAGTGTTTGTTAACAGATAAAAATAGAAAATCNTATAATTGATCTTGTATTTTAAGCAAAGGGTAAACACGTTTTTTAAATTGAGTTGTTTTGTTTCACTAGTAAGTACTAATTTTTAAAATTTAAAATAAAAATCAATGACACATGTATATTTATTCTAAATATTTTNTTTTTTTTGTTTCACCAGTGAGTAGTGTTTGTTAACAGATAAAAATAGAAAATCAGTATTACATGTATTTGTTCTTATATTCTAAAACTCAATACACTTTGTAAATTGCATCAAACTTGTGGTTATTCACATGTAATAATATTTTCCTATATAAATTATTTTTTTCTGTTTTGCTTAGTAGTAATTAATTAAAACATGTATCAATTATAATGTTTGATACCGCTAATCCGTTTTCAAGTAAACACATTAGATATAATTGATCTTGTATTTTAAGCAAAGGGTAAACATGTTTTTTAAATTGAGTTGTTTTGTTTCTCTAGTAACTACTAATTTTTAACAATTAAAATAAAAATCAATGAAACATGTATATTTATTCTAAATATTTTTACACACTAAATCTAAGTACAGTTTGTGCATTGCCACCTGGATATATTGATGGTTTATCCTTGCCACATCAAATTTTAAGTCTGATAAACATCTTATATTTTTCTCCTGTAGCTTTCTCTGCATAGGTAGGAAGAATTGAATTTTAAGTCTGATAAACATCTTATATTTTTCTCCTGTAGCTTTCTCTGCATAATGTTTAGGTAGGAAGAAGCAGTTGCCATTTTCCAGTATAATTTTTACTGCTGGGCCATACTTTGTCTGAAGGCTATATGCACTGTGTATTTTTGGCCACTCACCAATTTTTAATTCTCTAACAGAGATATATTTCATCTGACATTGTTTGGAAACTTCATTGAGAGTGTTGACCATCTCTGGTTGAACTACCTTACCAATAGTCTCTACAGAATACATGGTCTTTGGTAATACTGGCTTTAAAACATATTTTTTGGGTTGTGAGAGTTCGTCTTGTTTGCTCTGTGTAACATTGGTAGATTTTTGAGCGTGAGATTTGCTAGCAGCTTTTGAAGTCATCACTGAATTTAAAATTGAAAAAGTGTTCAAAGTACATGATATTTATTACAAACTTTTAGCATACAAACCAATCAAAAATAACTTAATTCATTTGATCCAATCATCAACTAACATGATAAATTCATATGCCAATGTTGTTAGAATATTATAAAATATCTGTTATATGTGTACACCCATGTATCTAGTTTATCCTAATATCAATTTACTGTTTCCACCTTCTTCTATAAAGAATAATGTTTTAGATTATAAAATTCCTGGTTTCCCCATAGCATATTGTATCTATGTGCTTATAGATTTACTTAACACTATGCTAAGAACTGAGAATCTGTTTACATGACTCGGGGCTAAGCAAAGAATTACAACTGTGCTTAAATTTTTGCAGGGTACTCAATTTAAACTCTTTTTGTTACTGCATCCAGAAACCTGGAACGAGAATCTATCAATCACTAGAAAAACTCAACATTTTTAAAACCTTTTCTTGGGGAACCTGTTAACATATCAAATTATTTAAAAGCTTTATTGCATAAACTTGCCATCCAATCAAAACTTCAAAAATATTATTATTGAATTCATTCTTATTGTTTAATCTCTTTGATTATAGTTTGTTTTCAACATTCTCCTTTATAAAGAAAATGAGTTCTATCAATGCATGTGAATTCTTAGCTGGCTGGAACCATCAATTTGAAGCCATCATTAGCAAAAATTTATACAAAGACCCATCAGAAATTAGCTTTGATGAAACCATGTAAGACATTCTTTTGTAAAATATATTATCTAAGAACTTTTTATTATATTCATAAAATTATATTTTAAATTTTAATCTATAAAAATGTGTAATGTTTTTTGTATTAATCAAATTTTTTTAGCTTTGATAATATCCCAGAAGAACAAGAAAATTTCGAGGACTGGTTGCAAAATTTTGAAAATCAGGTCAACAAAATGATGATTGAATGTGAGTGCTCCCAAATTGGATGTGGAGACAAGCAACTAAGCACATCTGGTACAAGCAATACCCAGAGTGTCAACAATGTTTCCACAAACAACAATACCACGTGAGTACATAATATAGCATGTGTTTCTTATTTTGAAAATTGTGTTTGCCATCTTTTCCAATATTAAAAATGTGATAGAGTTTTTTACAATTTAAATAATTCAATACTCTTGTCAATGTTTTTAATTTGAAAACATGTTAAACACAATTATTTGAGTGTGATTCACCAGAGATTTTTTAATAAAATTAATAAAACACATAATGTATATTAATTAGGTTTTCTGTTTTTACAAATTTCAAAAAAAAACCACTTGGTTTTATTTCATTGCTGAAAATATTTCTTGTACAAGTGTCTACTTATTTTTTAAACATTACAGTGGTTATTTGTTGAATGCATTCTCTCTATTTAATTTTAAAGAGACATGTTAATATCTAATACATTGTTTTTTCCAGCACAAGATTGTTTTATGTTAATTGTATTCTTGCTATTTTATTTTAAATTGGTTTTTATTACTGAAAAAAGCAAAGAGAGAATGAAATCTTGAAAAAATCAATTTATTAGAACAAGTGTCATTGTTTTTCATTTTAAATAGATGGAAGGAAATTCTTTCTCACACATTATAGATAGTGTGTGTCTCCTCATTTGCAATTTATTAAGTTAACATGTTATAAGATTACCATCTCTCTCTATGCATTTTTATAAATGCATAATTATTTTAAAGTGACTTGCATGCTTCATTAGTCATTCATTGTTTCCTCAATACACATTTTAAATGTAATCAACGTTTTATGGGAAGAGAGTGTTACCATTATTGAATGTTTATTTTTTCTCATGTGAAGTTGCACTAATATCTATTTACATTACACTGACATTTTTTTATCTAACACCCAGGTTTTTTTATAGTGATTATGAGATGTTATTTATTTAGTTAAATGTAATTTTGTTTAAAAGAGTTTTAAAAAATATGAGGTGTTATCACTTAATTTAATTTTATTTTAAATTACACCTTTGGGTAATACTCAATTTATTTTGTTAAAATTTCATTTCATTTAAACATGCGTGTGTATTATCTGATTTTTTATTATTTGTTTGTTTTTACTGATGCATGTGTAAATATCTATTTAACATTACACTGTCAATTTTTTATCTAACACCCAAGGTTTTTTTAGGGTGATTGAGATGTTATTTATTTATTTAGTTAAACATAAATTTACTTAAAAGAGTTTTAAAAATATAGTTTCCAAATTATATTTTAAAAAAGTGGTACTCTCTGGTTGCAAATTTTCATTTTGTGTTATTACTCAAGTTTGAACAAAATGCTTGTAATTAAATTATTTCTCATATATGTGAAAAAGTGGGTTCTGCCAATGAACCTAATTATAAATGAGTCACACACACGTTAAAATTTATCCTTTCTCTTTATTACACTAGTCAATTGATAATTCTTTAATGTTTTACTTTTTGATCACACTATTTAGTAAATGTTGTAATCTTGTTTAAGAGTTTTATAATGCATGTGTATTTTTTGTATATTCATTACTGATTACATGTTTTACATACATTACTAATTATATACCATGTTTATACATATTTTTTCTCTTTCTGGTTTATATGTAATGTATGNAATTACATAATTATCTCTGTCAAAATAGACATTCTCATAGCATTAATCATTACCATCTATTTATCTAAATGTAATTTTTAATGGAATTAATGCATGTGTTATCTATTTTTTACCAGAATACTCGATATGTGTTTTAAAATGTTACACTGTCAATTTTTTATCTAACACTTGGTATTTATTTAGTTAAATATAAATCTGTTTAAAAAAGAGTTTTAAACAATTTGAAATGTTAGCATCTATTTTTATCTCACTGTAATTTTTTGTTGGAATTAATGCATGTGTTAACTATTTTTAAATGTTACATTTTTATCACCTTGTTTTTTTAAAAAGTGATTTATTTACCAGTTATTTATTTATCTGTTTAAATAATACTTGTGTGCATATTATCTAGCCATTACTAATTATATTACATGTCTATACAAATTTTCCTCATTGTGGTTTTACTCGTTTTTTAAAAAAGATGCATGTCAAAAAAATTTTTCCAACTTTGAAAAAAATGAATTGCTTTTATGTTAAAATTATTCTATCCATGTTTTTGAATTTTTTTCCCCTAACATTTTACTAATACNAACACACTTAAAATATATCAAGTAATTGACGTCACTGAAAACCCTTTAGTAGAGCTGTCATTCAACTGGTGACTCACTAAAACCACTCCTCAAATATCCATGAATCACTAGAGGCCAAATGTCAGTTTGTGTAACCAAGTCTCCCTTTATATTACTACTATTTTGCACTTTGCTACAGTGACTCAGATATTTATTACAAAAATCTCTAACTTATTACCTGAGTTGTTTACAGTTTCAAAGCACAATTTCCCTCACAAAGTTAAAACAAGCAACCACACGTAATTCAAATCAAGGGGACAAATACTAACACTATCAAATAACTACACTCAAAATTTAAACAATCAATTAAAAGAAATTGATACAAATAAATACCAGCAAATCAGGAAATCAAAACATCAAAAAGACACAACACTATTTCAGAGTGCCAAAATAATAAGATTGAAAAAAGTAGGCCCTGAGTGACTCTACAGTATGTGGCTCAGTTTATCATTTGTATCTCAATAAAGTTTGTTCTCCCTCATCCTATAATTAATTATAATTTAATAGTATGTAATTGCCACAGTGAAATTTTTTATGTGCTTTGTACATCTGAATTAAACTAGCCATATACTTAATGCAACCACTATTAAGGATACTTGAAGCCAGAAGTTATTATTCATGACTGGATTCACAATTCCAATTATCATCAGTGCCTAGCTTTTTATATAGCCTTTATGAAAAAGTATGCTAAACCATAAAAATAAGCAACAAAATATCAATAGCACAAATTATTTGACAATCAATTTCCTGCATAACTTTAATGGCCCTTTCAATACAAATGTTACTTCTTTGTACACTAGGAATTAGGAATTTCTCACTCAACCAATGTTGCTCAAAGCAGGCTCAAGTTTTGATGTAACTTATAATGACTTCACTTAGCTTTACAGATCTATTTAATTTATATACTTGATCTGAAAACCAAGCATCAAACCATTATCCAATGATAAACTTATATGCATCCTTCAATGTGGACTGATGTGTATGTAGTAGTATGAAAGCCAAAATTACAAGAGTAGCTCTTGAATTTCAGTGAGTGTGGCTCATAGCTGACAAGTTCTTAAATTTGATGAAGGGAAATTTGAGCATGTTCTTCAAAATACTGAAAGTAATCCCACATTTCAAAAAGATATTGTAAATCAAATCAGCAAATGAGCTTTAGCTATATTTAGGGAAGTGGACAAGTCCTGTTTAAAATTTTCTATTATATATGGTATTTGTCAGTGAGCTCCACAACAAAAAGTATGAGATACAGGGTGTAATTGTGTTTTCACCTCAGATTTCATTTAACACATGCCAAAGAATTTGATCCAAGACATGATGTTGACATCCAATATGCTGAGGCTTAGTTAAATTTTTTTGTTTTTTAACTAAGTTTATGGCACTCTGACTTGCATTCCTGTTGGTGTATTGAGTCCTGATTTAGCTGATGGCTGATGTTCTTCATCAAAATCAGTGCTCTCCTGAGATGAGGATGTTGAATCATATGAAGCCAAAATCAACTGGATAGATGTAGAGTTAGTGTGGCATCAACCACTGCCTTCACAAACATTTTGTAATTAATAATTCGAAATTATTAAATCTTAAATTGTACAATACTTAAATGAATTTGTGAATGCCTTGATTGGCCTATTAAGATTAGGTAATCTGTGCTATTTTTGAATGTTTATAATTTCTGCTGCACAGTATTTCTGATTTTAGTTATTACTGTGTAAAAGGTCATGAGGCACCTGCTAGTATTTACAGTATGCCTTAATGCTACATTTTGTTTATACATTACCTGTTTTTCTGTATAAATACTTTACTTTTTGTTAGAAACATTTAATAGATTTTACTCAACCTTTATTTCTTGTTGCATATGTAATTTCTTTAAAATGGTTTTCTAAATTATCTGATTGTTGCCAAAGGTGCTTTGTTCAGGTAAAGCTTTACAATTTCATCACTGCAGCACTTCATCAGGTTTAGGAATAAGGCTTTACACAACTGCTTATCATTAATTATGTTTCATACTTTATTGCAGAACTTAAATTGCATGAGCTGAGGCCTGCACTGAGTTTAGGTATACTTAGCATGTAGGATAAACTTTGCACTCAAGAACTTTTAGGGCTTCTCTCTTTCTTTATTTAAATTATTTAAATGTTGAGAGTTGGTTTCATTAACAAGAGCATGAAGATGACTAATAATTTTTGCATTAGCTAGTATTCTGTATAGGTGAGCCATTGGGAATTCTGCATTGCCATCACCTTCTGAATAATTTATCAAAATTGCAGAAATTTTTTCACAATTTTGCAAAATTTTTCCAGAGGTACTATTAGCACATTTTAATAACATAATTTATAAATTCAAATACACTTTGATTCATGAAGGTGCTTTACTCTAAGGGTATGGAAATATTGTTTGTAATAATTTAGTGTTCATACTTTGCTAAAGCACTTAAACAAATAGAATTGTGCATAGGAATCAATATTATGGCATTGTAACTTACTAGTTAAATAAAAACATGGATTATTTGATAAGGCCAATTACATGATTTGTGGCATGAGGGAGGTTTTTGCAAAGGAAAAATAAACCAATGGAATATTTGGAAGTTTAATGCAAAAATTCAAATGATAATGTTATGGCCATGGTTGAATGGAAAAATGGAAGTAATCATAACCCTAATATATATAATAAATAATATTATTGTAATGTTCTCAGGTGACTAAAGAAACATTTGATGTTCAGTCTCTGCTGGATTAATGTAGAGTTACTCAGGGTCCTATTTTTCAATTTTTATTTTTTGGCACTCTGAAAATGGTGTTATGTCTTTTTGACGTCCTTATTTAATGATTAGGTGCTATTAATTTGTATCAATTTCTTTAATTCAATTTGTACACTTTTTTTAGTGTAGTTATTTGATAGAATTATTATTTGTCCCCTCAGTTCAAAGTACATGTGATTGCTTGTTTTAACTTTGCAAGGGAAATTGTGTTTGAAACTGTAAACAGTATCTAGGTAATAATTTACAATTTTTGTAGTAAATATCTGATACTACTGTAGTGAAGCACATAATAAATTTGTCTTCCTTCAACTGCATTTGATCTTTTTTACTTTTTTATCTAGTAACTCCCTTTAGATTTTCTCATCAAAGATTTGGTTATGATAACTATTGCTTAAGACAATTTGGTAAGAAACTGCACTGGGTCTGGGGCACCAAATAGCTCCTTAATGGTGACAGCCTGAATTGTGGTCACTTTAGGTTACAATTACATGTAGAGAATAACAACTCTTATTTGGTTGACTTGTACATGCACATAAAATCAACACACTGCAAATATACTATGCCATTGGCAAATGTGAATGAACAGCAATTATGTGCCTTTTGTTTGATATTTATTTACATGAGCTGGGATAATAGAACTCTGAGATAAATTGTTTATTGAGCTAGAAATTATAATTTGAGAGACACAATTAGCACCTTGGCAAGTAAGAATGGCTTGATGCTGTGTGAATTGGTCACTGCTGGAGTTCTTTATGGAATTTCTGTATTTATTAGGCAAATCAGTGAACCACCAATGTTTCTTCCTTTTGTTGGAATGTGGGTTGCTCTCTGCTATGGTAAACTTTGCAATCTTAGATCTTAACTATTTAGTTTCCCAGTACTGCTAGAGTAGCCAGAGCTTCCCACAATTCTACATGGTGGCCCTGACGTGATGCTGGACAAATTAGGGTGTCAGTTTAACTCTCTACTATATTTTGTTGAAGTTACCAAAGTGTTCATCCAATTTTTTGCCTGGTGATTGTAACACAGTGCTGAGCTGTTACTGTTTCTATATCACATTTGGTTTTTTTCTTTCTTTTTGGTGTGAGCCAGCTGGGATAGTTGTTTCCCCTGGCTGTAAATTGACTTCACTACCACTCAATGCATAGCTTTGCCTCTTATGTTATTTTTATGTTGCAGTTCTGTGCTTTGAAGCTGTCACTGAGCTTTGATGTTATTTTTACTTGTTTTGGTTGTTACTTTGTTGTTGTCTCATTCTTCTAGAATTTGGATTTATTACCATACCCTGCACTGTGCTGTCTACTGTTATTAGTTTTTGTTTCTCCAAACCCAGTTGTAATTTCTCTTGATTTGTTGGAATTGTTTTTCTGATTTTTCTCGTTTTTTCTTGAATGGAATTTAGTAGTTTGTCTTGTAATGGGACTCCCACTCAGAGTTTCCCCAGTGTGAGTGCTAGCAGGCTGAACATTGCTCCTCACACTGCTGGAATTTATTCACTTGCTTCTCCTTTGTCTTTTTTTATTTCGTTCTCCCACAGACACTGCCATGTATTGAGCCTCAAAACACCAAGATTGATCAACTCTGAGCTGCCCTTGCCAAACAAACCAGTCAACGTATTGATTGTGAGCAAAGCCTTAATTCACTTCAAGCCAAGATGCAAGAACAGGCTCATGATGCTCAATTGAGAGAGAGATGTTTCATTGACTCAATCCATGCTTTGAAAATTCAACTTCAAACTTTGGCAACACCTCTGCCTACATCCCTGCTGAGGCAGAATAGCCCACTGCATTCTTCACTCTCCCAGTCTAGATTTTCTGAGTATGTAACTCATAGTGTTTTACAAGATGTTTTGGACACTTTTTCTGAATGTCTTTCTGAACAGATCTCCCAAAGGTTTTGTGCTCACCTTCTGAGCAGCCCCATTGTTTCTACCTCTACACCATTGATGCCTCAATTTGTTACCCCTGTGACTTCCTTTACAACTGGAGAGCCCACCTTTATGCAGTCAGCTTTGACTCAGGTTTCCACATTAACCACAGTTGCTGCTCCAGTTCTGTATGTGCCAAGTGTGATCATTTCACCTCCTGCACCCATAAATACCTGTGTTACCCCCACTGTTGTAACCCCAATTACTCCACCACAATCATGTGATCTTTCCACATCTGCTCTGAAAAGTGGACCATGCTTTATCCAATCAATCCTACCTACTACCACTGTTGGAAATGAAACCACTAACTTATTTAACCATCCTTTTATATTACCTAAATTCACTGGAAAGATCAATGAAATTTCACAGTCTTTTGAATTAACCATGCAGCAGTACAAAGCCACTCAGGATGCTGCTGTTGCTCAATTTATGACCTACCTTCAAGGTTTCACATACAATGAATACATGATGTTGGATTGGGACATGAAGACTAATTACCAACTTCTCATGGGTTATTTTGAGGACCATTACAAGTCGCCTCACATGAAGCACCAATACAAAATGCTATTATGCAACCTGTCATTCAAGAAGGGCAATGACGTGCATACTTACATCACGCAGGTGGAAGGGGTGTTCCATCTAAGCAAGCTCACCCCAGAGTATTTGAAGCATGATCTCTTTTCACACATTTGTTTGGGCTTTCCACCCAACATTCATAGTCATCTTGAACTCAAGTGTGATCCTGAAGACAATCTGAACTTAATAATTCATAAAGCTATCGGCATTGTTACATGCTGCACAAGACTACCCACATCAACAAGGATGCTGGAGATCTTAAAGTGGGATTCTCTTCATTGCAGAAACCCCCTACCTCCTTGAGCACTGTTGCTTCCACAGTGAAAATAGAACTGGAACAGACTTGTTGTTTCTATTGCAGCCAGAAGGGCCATACAAAGTCGCAGTGCTGCACAGTCATTCGTCCAGTAGCTAATGGCAAAGGCTTCATCATTGGTGAGCCCAGAGAAGGAGAGTGCCCTCCTGATTTACCTGCTAGCTCTGTCAATCAGTTAAACTAGTCAGAGTGCCACCTCCTAGAAAATGTGCACACAACATTCTGGTAATCACTTCACTGTTGCATACTAATGTTATCCCTGTAGATATAAATGGATCCCTGATTAGCATCACCATTGATACTGGGGTTTCAGCCTTAATCATTAGTGACTCTTGTTGCTCCAAGTTATGTTTGTCACAAAATGATTTACTTCCATCTTCTGCATGTCTGTTGGATGCCTCTGGGAACACATTATCTTTGAAAGGTCATGTACCAAACCTGGAACTATGCATTCAGCAGGAACTGTTTGTTGTTGATCTGATTGTCATAGATACCTGTGATCAGCTATTCCCATATGACATAATTCTGGAAACTGACTTTCATTAGCAAAATGCATGTGATATCAATTACAGGAAGAACATGATTTTTATCTGTGAAAGTGAACATCAGCAGGAGCTCACCACCATTCCAGAGCAGGATATCTCTTTAAGTTTTTCTGAAAGTGTAATCATTGAGCTTTATCATTGGCGATGTGTCCCCATCACCACTGATTCTGCATACACCAGTAATGTTATGCTTTCTGGATTTAAGGGGAAGTGCTTCCCTATAGTCAACTTCTCCCCTGATCTCTGCACTATCTCCAAAGGAAAGATGTACATTACCATTTTAAACAGTTCTAATTCACTGGTCAAGATAGACCCTTCTCAGTTAAAAATTATTGCAACTCTGGTTCATCTGGAATTCCAGGCCACCACTTGTCTATGAATATTAACTGCCATTAACGATCTGATGGAACCAAGTGATCCCATTCAGATCCCTCTTGTTAATGAGCAGACCCATCCGCATCTTAGCTTTCAGGAGCATGAGTCACTTTCTCTCCTGCTTTGTCAACATCATGAGGTTTTCAATTACAGCTCAATTAGCACTGGCCAGGCTTTTGGCAAGCAACACTCCATTGTAACCAAGAACAATCATCCAATTTGCCTACCCATTAAGAGAGTATCAGAAAACCTCCATGAAGAATATGAAAAGATTCTGAGAAATTATTCAGGCTAGCAATAGCCCCTATGCAGCACCCACTGTTTTTATTAAACAGGGTGACAATTACAGCCTCTGTGTGGACTTCAGGAAGCTTAATGATGTTACAATAAAGGATGCATACCTGCTTCTGCACATCAAGTATCTTCTCTATGATGCTAGTCAATATAAGTTGTTTAGCTGCCTCAACTTGTGGAAAGTGTATTGGCAGGTGCCAATGAAGCCTGCTGATATCTCAAAGACTGCCTTCATCCCTCTGTATGGCCTCTTTGAGTGGAAATATATGCCTTTTAGGCTCTGCAATGCCCCTGCAACCCTATAGTGATGAAGGAAATTCAAACAATAATTAATGAAATAAATTATTAATGGAACGTCTTCACAGCAAATTGAGACATTCACTGATGTTGATTGCAGCTCAGTAACCATCAGATGATTCTTGAAATGAGAAAGCATGAAGAACAAAAATCACCTGCAAGGTCCTTGGTTGCTTCCTTGTTACAAAGAAGCCCATGTACAGCTTGCTAAAGAGCACCAAACATGGAATGCAGAGACATTTAGCAAAGTCTTGTTTTCTGATGAGAAAAGTTGTTCATTTGTAAAATGTAATACTAGTTTTTCAATTATTCAGCAAATGCCATGTATTTCACTTGCATGTATTTTATACAAATTTGCAATTTTTTAGCTAAAGCAATAAAAAATAATAGATGATTTTACTTGGTTATAAAAATGACAAGGGGTGTATTGGATAGGTTGGATTCAAACACACAAACAAAGTCAGAAATTGACAAAAGTCTTAAAAATGTAAGCATAAATTCAAATTTACAAGTGTAATACCAATTATAATCCACTATGCTATTTACTTCAATCTGTGCATAGATGCATTAAGCAAACATTTTGAAATATAGTCTAAAAATTCCAATAAACTTTAATTGTCTAAGAAATAAAAGTGTAAGTTCAATAATGTTCATTCACTGATGAAAATGTTGAAATTTCAGTCTTCTTAAGTAGAATGAAATGTTTTTAATGCAATAGTCAGTCTTTGTAGAGATTTCAATAGTGGTGGTTGGTTTTTTCTTCATAAAACACATAGTGCAAATATTAGCCTAGCATGGTTAGTTCAATTACAATAGAAATTGAGAATATAATCAAATCATCATGTAGAGGAGAGATCTAAATTTAAAAATTATTATGAAATGCAATTGTACATTTGATTGCTAAGCCTTATAACATGGTAATTAACCCACAACACATAGTGAGGCTTTCTATTGCATCAATCATGCATCATAAAAAAAATTAAATTATACTATTATTTAACATATAAAGCCTGGAATGCTTAATTCAATTTCAAAAGAAGGTAGAATATATATTTAAGCCATGACATAATAATAACTATGAAATGTGGGTGTACACAATAAAAACCTGTTATCAGGACAGTTGATTGTTGTAAAAAATGAAAACTACATGAATATAAGGTACACAAATTCAAACAAAATGAGATGGTTTTTGGAAACTAATGAGTGTATAAATGATGGGAGAACAAATAATTGTATAAAGCTGACATTGATGTTAATTCAGTTGACAGCAATACAGAGGGAATATATCTAATCACTCTATTATCAGTGCTATAAACTCATCTGAATTTAATAAATAGTGTAAAAATATGTTTGTGAACAATGTGGTGGTAATGGATAAATTGCTTTGATCTAATAACACTTGCTTAGTTTTTCACAACACACATTAAAATTTATAATGGGGAGAAGCAAAATTCTTAAGTAAAAACAAAAACAGCATTCAATTTTTATAGCAATTGAACTGTGTTTGCTGAATTCATTTGATAACATAAATCATGTTATGTTTTCAAAAAATGACTAGCATAATAATTTTGTTTAATAATTTCTAATATCAGATCAAATAGAATGGATCATTAGCTAACATAGCCTATTTCTTTATTCGATTAAAGAATTTTGTAAGACATTGAGTGAATGCTCTACAGATTTACTTTGGTCAAAAATGCCATGTTTTAGTTTCCATAAAGATTATAATCTCTAATCAACATAACTCAAGAAAGAAAATGGGATGATTAATTTACTAAATACAAAAATAAATTCAAGAAAAAATACTCAACTAACAAATAATAAAAAAATATTGTACTTTTAAAGATAAGTGAGTCATTTATTTACAATGTGCAACATTTCTTTTTTTCTATCTAATAAATAATATTTATTCAAAATAGCCATGTTTTGGCTATTCATCTTAAATTTGTTGTTACATAATGGAGGATGTGGTTTGCATTAGAAAAAGAATATATTTCATATCATGTTAAAGAATAGATGAAATTCATTACTATTCTTGTTGATGAGGTGTGTTTACATTTAACTATGAAATGGGTGCTTTGATTTTGCACTAATTTTATTATACAGTTACTCTTAATGTTGTATTTTTACCAAACATGCATTTAAATTTGGGTTTTTTTCAAAATTCAGATTTGTGTAGCAATGTTTGGGTGAATTTATTCACTGAACACTTCTTAAGTTTCTTATTTTCAATCAATAATTGAAGGTTTAGCACCTTGAAACAATTTTATGCTTTTTATTTCTTAGTAGGTTGATTAACATGGCATTAAATCATACTTGTCTAAGCCAATTAATGGTTATTTACTTGAGTAAATTCATGTTTTACCATGGAATAGTAGTCAGCAATGGAATTGAAAATGAGGTTGGAAATATGTTATTTAAATTAGGCCAGTTTGAGCTGATAGTTTGTATTGATATCAATCTCACAATATGTCTACATGTAAAGCCAGGGGTGTGGCTTAGATCTCAAATACATCTACACAAATTGGTAAACATTGTTATGCCTTTGATCCTTGAATGCAATGTTTTTGCTTTCATCACTTGTGTTAATTTGTAATATTTCCTGTGCTTTAAAATTTCTGTTAGCTTAAACTTGTATTTTAAGTGAGTACTCATTAAAATTCGTATTTTTAAACAATATCTGATCTTGCACTTGGTGTTTATATGATTTTAACTAAATTTGTATTAGATTTTCAAGTTATACCAAGTTTAAGCAATATTATGGCCAGCATTTTTAGCTATATTAACCAGTGAATTATATATTCATAATTTTCACAAAATTCTTAGTTGTTTAGGTTTTATTTTGTAATAATTTACCATTGTTTTTTTGTATTTTTGTTCTATTACACTTGTATTTTAGCCAAATCTTTAACCCTCAATGTATTTACATTACAATTTTTTAGCTAACAATTGACTGAAGCAAATTTATTTTCAATGATTTCTGATATGCTGAGTATATTGTTTTAATCATATGTATTTAAAATGCTATTTTTACCTAACAATTGGCTGAAAGGAATTTATAAAAATTGATTTTTGCTAAGTTGAGAAATATATTATTATTATTATTATATGTCTGCTTTCATCAAAGACAGTCGGGTTAGCACCTCTTTACATAATTCAATTATTACACATTTGTTTTGTGGTACAACATCACTTGATGAGGCCCCCTCATTTGTAAAACCACTTTACCTGCATTAAACATTAAGGCCTTGAAGAAATCATTAATAAATCCCATCTAAAGTTGGAACTCATTACCAATGGAGATAATATTGAGAATTGTTAAAAAGCACATGAAAATTTACTTTAAATCTTAGTCTGGAAGATGTGTTGTATATACTATTTTGTATGCATGTGGATATATGTTTGTATATTCTATTCAGATAAATTAGTAGTTTCTATATGTGAATATTTACCTGAATAAAGAACATATCATATTCTCTGAACACATAATTAGGATTTCGAAAAAAGTTTTGACAATTGATACACTTCTACAAAGTTATGTGGAGATTTTTGCCTGATTTTGATAATTTTGCAATTGCATGCTTAGATCTTTTTAATGTCTTTGACTATTAATCACTACATTTGATTAAAAAATTAACAACTCTCAGCTTTTCTAGTAGCAGCAAAACATTTTTAACTATCTACCAAAATAATAGAAGTCATGACAACAAAGTTTGCAACATTGTTCTTGAATTCAGTAAAATTATATTTGAACTATTTTACATTTTGTTTTACTGTTAACAACATTTTGACTACCTTAGCCTTTTCAGTATAAAACCATTAACAGTTCAAAATTTTAGATGAAAGGCATTATATTTTTGGGAAACTTGGCTAAATGGAATCCTTTATATATTAAATAACTCAATTTTTTGATAAATCATACAATAATTCAGTAAAATTGGTATCAAAGAGAATTGAAGACCATAAAACCACTTCCAGTATTTTTAATCATCTAAGCAGGTGTGCACTAATTTTTGTACCCAAAATATTATACATGACATCAAGAAGAAGAAGTTTTGAAATTATTGAAAGCATTTTCATAAGACTTTAAGAACAACATCTGGGAAACTGCAAGTGATATGCATGGGGATTTCAATGGCCTGCATTAGATATTTAATAAATGAATAAGCTTTAAACAAATCATAAGTTCTGTTTTTAATATTTTAGGAATGAAATAAGGAATAAATGTGGTCATTGTACAAGGATAAAATGATTTTTATTCACAATTTTAGCATATGACACCCCTTAATTAATCATTTAATATTATAAGCACATTCAAAGCATGGTAACACCTAATGCAAAACAATGTATAGAATCACAACAAAATCAAATCCATTATTATAGGTTTATAGATGGCTCTGTAACCTGAAATATATTTATCTGCATGTTTTAATTGAAGTTTGTTTGTGGTCCTTTTGAGTATGAAGAATAATCAGCGGAGGTTACACAAAATGATGTAATTGCTGATACATGGATATTGATGGGGGTGTTGCAACGCCATCTAGCGGTAAAGTAATTCCTGACTCATTCTTAATGTTTGCGATATTTACAGGGGGCTAATTTAGTTTACAATTATTCATAAACATATACTTTCTACAGTGGCTCACTTATTTACAGGGGGTCAATTTAGTTTACACGTTTTACAGAAATTCATAAACATGTATTTACTAGTTTTGTGATATTTTTACAAACAACCAATTTAGTTTGCAAGTTTGCCTTGTTTGTTAATATATGTGATATTCTTAGCTGGGGGGGGGTCTGAATCGGGTTTTGTGATAATATATTTTTGACAAATGATTAATTTTCCTATCCATAAAAAATTCTATGCATTTCTATCACTTAGCAAGCCTATGTACAAAATGTAATTCATTTTTCACCAATAGATATCCATAAAATATTCAGGAATCTATATGTTACATGCAATGGGCTAAATTTCGTTTTTCAAATCCATTGCTATTTCATTGTAAAAATTCTTAATTGTAATTTGGTTTTCACTAATATCCAATATGCAAAACAGAAAAAAATATTTGCCATACTTAAATATTACAGATGTATGAAATATAGACTTACATGATAAAGGCAATTTCACTTTCTGAAAAATTATTCATGCAATGCTATTAGTAAGATTTATGCATATACATGTTTTATTAATACACTATTATTATATTAGTTTTAGACAGCAGTCTTTTCTTTGCTTTTACTTTTGTTTTATACGAATTTTCAGGGTTGTACGCATTTGTAGACTGTTACATCTTTTGTTAACTTTGCACATTTTTCCATTTTATTTGGTTTATGAATCTTGTGTGGATGTATACATTACATGAGTTTTCTGCTTATCACTGCTTTTGTAACTTTAATGCACGAATTCCTTATCAATTATTATTTTAGTTGGTATAGAAACAATGACAAACTTGTTATTCATCATCTTATAGTTGAGTTGATGTCAACTTTTTTCCCATCAGTAGATATGATTTCCAATTATTAAATTAGTCACAACTCCGTGATGAGATTGCCTTCTAAACGTACAAATGCTTGTAAATAGTGTATTATTCATAAACAAAAAATACAGGCGCATGATATTTAAAAGATAGATTACTAAGATTTTTGAGAAAATTACACACTAATAATTTATAGGTTAATATATAACCTCTGTTCGAAAAGTCTGCGTGCATTGAAAAATAAAACAATTACAAAACTAAGTACACGTTTAGATAAATCTGTTACCACCATGATTTTGAGCAATTTTAACTCTAATATCAGTTTGTTGAGCTACATATTTCATTATATCTCGTCGCCTCAAGTCATTCCAAGTTTGATTGACACAAGCATGCAATTCATCTCTATTTTGAGGATCCAGGAGTTCCACTCGATCAGCAATAATCTAAAGGATTTAAATCAGGACTTTGAGGAGCTTGCATCAGTAGCTGTATAGTTGGGTGACCTGTATAGTTGGGTGACGTGCCATCACCTCTCTAATTGAGGCCACATTGTTATCTATCACATGAGGTCTGGCATTGTCCATCTGTAGTACCTCAATTCCATAGTTTTCACAGAGTGGTAATATCTCGTTGTCCAGTAAGCGAGTAAAAAATTGTCCATCACAAGTGAGATCACGCCAGTATACATCCCCCCGATNGACTGGAGAGTTACTTCTTCTGTAGATGTGTTTCTTCTCCCTGTAGCATTCCCACCATTTCTCGTCTAAAAATGCAGTTCGTCTTGAAGGTCTTGGATTAGCAGCAACAAATTCAAGCCTTTTGCGTATATTTTCAGCTGACAGAATAGGCCTTGCTACTTTCTTACATATTCTCATTTTTAGCTTTGATCGCATTTCATTGGCCGTAGATGGAGCACAATTCAACTGTCTTGCTAGTCTGCGACAAGTGCTATTTCTGCGTCTATTAGTGCGAATCAAACGTACCATCTGATTTTGCAATTCTTGGTTCTGTACCTTGCTTGGTCTTCCTTGTCTTGATTTGGAT
Source organism: Hofstenia miamia (assembly GCA_900660155.1). Classification (NCBI taxonomy): domain Eukaryota; kingdom Metazoa; phylum Xenacoelomorpha; order Acoela; family Hofsteniidae; genus Hofstenia; species Hofstenia miamia. The sequence goes on along the minus strand of CABFPE010000037.1, from coordinate 2,301,752 downwards.
CTTAAAGTATTCGTTGCTTGGAATTTTTTAAAAAGGGCAGCAGGATAATTTCGGCCAATTTGATATTCTTGACATAGATCAACAACGCTTTCGTCAGAATTATGATTTTTAATTTTAAGATATCGCAATAGAATTTGTCTGCGCTCGTTTTCACTCAACTCAATATTTCGATTAACGCGTGGCATAATTTCGTGCAAATTATTTTAACAGAGAGAGAGAACTTAGTTTAATGTAAACAAACAATCAATCACAAATTGCATTCAATCTCATTGGCGCAGACAACTAAACAACAGACACGATGAGTAACACAGAGACAATTACATTCTCACAATTAGATATTGCCACGCTATAATTTAAATAGAATGCACGCAGACTTTTCGAACAGAGGTTATATATATTTAGAAAAGCTATAAATATAGCATAATACCAAAGGAATCAAGAAAGAAATAAAAGAAAACAATCTGCATGTTTACAAATGATTTTGATAGCACAAGTTCATTTAAAGGTATCATCATTATTAAAACAAGTAAAAAAACTCTCCAATTGAAGAAGATTTGTAGTTCAGACAATAAGGAATGATTGAAAAAAGGGGTAGTTAACTAAATTAACCATATGGCAAGATGAAATTCATTTTTGTTTTCCTAAGAAATCTGAGTAGAGCATAAAACGTTGAGGAATTATTGATGTTATTAATAGAAGTGAAGGGTATCTCATTCTTCTTACATTGATTGACTAAATCCAGTTGTCTTGCGTTATATTGTGGACATCTAAATACAGTATGGTCAATTTTTTCAATCTCGTGAAATCGTTTGTTACTACAGAATGGTGAGACAGCTGATATTTTACTTGGATGATGATTTAAAAATTATGACTTGTCAGAGCTTGAGTGAGTGTTGATTCAATCTCTATAGGGAAATGTGAGTATACATCGTAATCAAACTTAAACTTTGAGTTTTGATGATATTTCCTGAGTAATGTTTCTAAGTCTGTTTGTCGTTTTAGAGGTTTCCCTTCAGCAAGAGCTGCTAATTGGTCAACAATGTCGAATTCTCCAGAAAAAGAAAGTAACTCTTTCCTGCCTGTGTTGCTGAAGGCTTTGCATATTTTTACATTACATAATCCTTGTAATGATTTCAGGGAATTCTGATTTGTTTTCTTAGGGAGAGCACTCTTCCAGATTTTCACGCCATAACCTATTTTAGGAATAATAACTTGATGGTATATTTTCCTAATATTGATAGAGCCTTCACCAAAAGTCCTATGGCTTATCAGCGAGATGGCTTTTACGTATTTCTGAATAGATTCGAGTTTGTTCTTTATATGTCGACTGAATTTAAGTTTGGAGTCTAATGTCAATCCTAGAATTGTAA
>CABFPE010000037.1:2290064-2300374 GCA_900660155.1 Hofstenia miamia | reverse complement strand
AAGAAAGTAACTCTTTCCTGCCTGTGTTGCTGAAGGCTTTGCATATTTTTACATTACATAATCCTTGTAATGATTTCAGGGAATTCTGATTTGTTTTCTTAGGGAGAGCACTCTTCCAGATTTTCACGCCATAACCTATTTTAGGAATAATAACTTGATGGTATATTTTCCTAATATTGATAGAGCCTTCACCAAAAGTCCTATGGCTTATCAGCGAGATGGCTTTTACGTATTTCTGAATAGATTCGAGTTTGTTCTTTATATGTCGACTGAATTTAAGTTTGGAGTCTAATGTCAATCCTAGAATTGTAATATCAGACGAGGTTATTAGATTATTGTCACGTTCAATACAACTGCTAGCATCTTTTCGTCTTGTAAAATGACAGAATTGAGTTTTATCCATATTCAAAGTTAGACCTTGGTTACTGGCGCACTCATGAAGACTTTCAGCTGTATAGTGAAAAGCAATGTCTATAAAAACGCTTAACCATGGTATAAACTTTACCACGAATTGAAAAATTTAATATATATTACACAAAGCAAAAATCAATGTGTATAATTTTTAGTTTCAGTCAATTGTTAGTTAAAAGATATTTAAACACATGTGATTAAAAAGCAATATTCAATAAATATATCTGAAATCAATAAATATAAATTCGTTTTAGAGGGTAAATTTAAAAACACACTCAGTTAAATGTGAAATTTTATAATATACATGCAAACAAAAGTATCAACATACCCTGTTATTTGCATGTAGATGCGTTTGAAATCACCAGCGCAAAATGCATTGTCTTTAATCTTTGACTTGTCACCAATTTGTGCCTTTCTTTTAAACTATCAAAAGTATCGCTTGATGTCAACTATCATTTTAATTCCCCATGATAAAGCACTTTGTGATAAGATTAGCCAGCAATTATTAATAAGAAAGCATCTCTTTGATTCTAATCCGCTAAAATTAGTAGTTCCTTTATACAGTAATTGGAAAAAAACACAAAGTTCATGTGCACTCACATGAAATAATCAAGTCTATGGTTAGAAAACAGGGCACATATATCTACAAGATAAATATTTTGTATTAATAACAATGCATTTACAAAAAAATTGAAAGGTAGAATCCCTAGAAATTTTGTAAAACAAGTACAAATAATAATGCTCCACCAACAAAATGCAAATCAATGTGTATATATTTTGCAAAATTTATGAATTAATAATTTATTGCACAATATAGTGAAAAACAACACATTATAAATTTGCTTACCTACAGTATAAACACTGCTATAACTTAAACATTTAATCAATATTGGAGTTAGTACAAGTGATGAAAGGGAAGACATTAAACTCAAGGATCAAAAGCATACCAATGTTTCTATGTGTAGATGTATTTCGAGATCTAAACACAGCTCTCAGCTTTACATGTATTTTGAGATTGAAATCAATGCAAAGTATCAACTTGCAATGGCTAAAAATTCAGTTAAAATATTTCCACTATCATTTCATCTTAGATTGTTGACAATGACTATGAATTCAACATGTCAAATTAGCATTAATTGACTTAGACAAGTATTATTTAATGCAATGTTACTCAAGATAACAAAAAAGGATAAAATCAATTAAAGATGCTCAATTATTGATTGAAAATAGGAAACTCACTAAGTGTTCAGGGAATAAATCCATCCAAGCACTGCAATGCAAATCCGAAGTGTTGAATAAAAACCCAAATTAAAATGCATTTTCAGTAAATTTCAACAATAAAAATACCTGTATAATAAAAAACAATTAAACCAAGGCATCCATTTTGTAGCTGAGTGTAAAACATGGATGGATATTGACTGAGCTTTCATTATAATTCACCAGAGCAATTATGATTTTGATCTATTCTTTATGTGATATGAAAGAAATAGGTTTTCTAATATGAAGCATCATCAACCATAATGTAACAATTAATTTAAAATGTATAGTCAAAACATGACTATTGTCAATAGATATGATGCATTAAAAAAGAATTTTAAAAATACAATGTTATTTCATTTTCTATTTAGTGAATATTTTTTCTTGATATTCTTTATGTATTAGTTAATTCCTCATGCTATTTTCATTTTTGAGTCCATAGAAACTAGAACATGGCGTTTTTGACCAAAATAAATTCATATAGTACTTGCTTAATGTAGTAGAAGTTTTTATTTGATATATTAGAAATAATTTATCAAAGTTTGTATACTAGTCATTTATTGAAGATATATCAAGATTTATATTATTGAGTAAATTCAGCAATCACTGATCAATCTTTGTAAAAATTGAATAATTTTTTTGTTTTACTTGGGAATTTTTGCTTCTTTCCTTATAAATTATTATGTTGTTCAAAATTAAACAAATCTCCACCTACATTGTTCACAATGATGTTTTTATATTGTTTCTTAAATTCGGTTGTTTTAAGGCATTGATAATAGCCCAACCAGATAAATTTTTTTTGTTTTACCATAATTTAGTTCAAATTTATCCACTTAATATTTATATAGAGTTCATTTTTTCACAACAATTGACTGTGATGATAGCAATTTTTGAACATTTGTTCATTAAATATCTAATTCAATGTCTAAAATTTACCATGAGTTTTCCTTCCAAATTATTAGCGTGTTACTAGATATAATGATCAAATCTACACCCACATTTCATTGCAATTATTAAACTTGTATCTCTTCACATGATGGTTCAAATATATCCTATCTACCATTGTAATTGAATTAACTATTCAAGGTTTTGTGTTTAATAATAGCATATATTTCGTTTTTCATGGTGAATAATTGACACAATAGAAAGCCCTGCTATATGTTATAAATTTAATTATTATGGAATGTGATTGTCCACTTTAACGCTAACCCTTGTAACATGGAAATTTATCCATATCTCTTTTTTGCATGATGGTTTGATAATATCTCCAATTTCTATTGTAATTCAATTAACCATGCTAAGCTAATATTTGCACTATGTTATGTGTGTACACATGATGGAATTATAAAAATGATCAAATGCTATAACAATAACTAGTTATTACTATAAAATATTTATATTTGCATATGTTCTAGAAAATTTTAATGCATTGAAAAAGACATTAAATAAATTCGCCAGTTGTATAAAAGTTTCACGGAAAAAGAGAATTTCACATTTCAAAACATAAAAACAACTTACCCCAGTAATGAAAACAACCAAGTTCCACAATTAAACTCTCAGCAAAGACTGACTATTGCATTAAAAACACATTTTATAGTTAAAATGATGAAATTTTAAACATTTCAGCCTGATAATGACCTTTGTTGAACTTATGCATATATTGCTAAAATTGAAATACAATGAAAACAGGTAGTTGTAAAAGGATATTACACTTGACAATGCTTTGGCTTGAGTTGTTGGTTCAAGTCCAACCTACCTGATTGATTTTATATTATTTTATAAAACCGTCTCTTATTTTTCATTGTTCTAGCTAAAAATAATTTATGTAAAATATATGCAAGGAGAAAATAAATCCAAAAAGGTATATGTATTTACAACTTCTAAAATAAAATTACACCCTAAAATTTTAAGAGTCCTCGGCTTGCAACCAAAATATTTTGCGTCAGCTCAATGTTCATTTATTGCTTGGGAAGTAAAAAATTTCCATTTTGCAAAATAATTTTTACTACAGGACTGTAATTTGAACTGTAAACCATTCACCAACTGGCAACTCATAAAGAGACATATATTGTACATGGACTTCTTCTGAAACAGTTAAGTTCACCAACTACTTCGGGGCATGATAACTTCTCATTGGTTTCACCCCAGATGCAGGTCCTTTGAAGTTTTTTTGTTGCCTTTGGTAAATATCCACATGCTCTGCGTTTAGATAGCATCATAGATTTTTTTAACCTGCTTGGCATTCTCAGCATTGTCGATAGGCAAAAGAGTGATTCGAGTTTAAATTATCATTCGTTTATTGCAGGGCTTTAACATCTAAGCCAATCAAGGTAATATATGGAAGCTGATATATTAAAACATGAAAAAATGAAAGATGAATGAATACCAAATCTTTAAAGTCATTTTGGAACTTGCAAATTGTATTTTATTCCCTAATACACCTTTCACGCACTTTTTTTATCAGTTTTAAAAGTAAATTATAAAATTATCTATTTTTAATGATACTTGCATTTTTTCTTGAAGCAAATACACTTCCATGTTTTAAAATATCAATCAATTTTCATACAAACCAACTAATTTCTTACCAATACTTAGGACATTTTTGCAAACAGGCTAATTTGTAAGACCTTTACTATATGCTTGTGTAAACTATGTATATACATGACTAAAATATTTCTCCAAATATTATGACCCGTCATAGACTTGGTTGGATTCAATGCAATCCCCTATTAATGAGATGTAATGTCAGTATGAATTATTCATATTTAACAAATTCTCTAACACATACACATGTACACTCTAAAATTATTCTTAGGTTGACTCTCATCTTTTTGGCCACAACCCTCATTATTCATGAATTAATCGCAAGGGCTATGACTAATCAATTAGCACCTGTCAATCAATTGTTAACAAATATGGAACAATTTCAGCAAAAAATTTTGACAGATTTTCCCTTGGTATCAGTGATACTTTCCCTTTAATACTATCTTTAAAGAAATAATTGCCTCACAAAGATTTGATAATTTGATAATCTTAATACTTTTGAGAAATTATTTTGATTGCAAACTTATTCACTGTGCAAATTAAATCAACAAAAAAGATGCTTGGATATAAAAAGCATTTCTACCTAACATAAAATTGACTTCTGGAGCAATAATTTGATGAGGCCACTAAATTATTTTAGACCCTATTCAGAAATTTTAAAAAGTCAGCAATTAAACTTGAGCTACAACATAAATTGCACTTAATGTTTGTAAAAGAAATTCTAGTAACACAAAATTATTTTCCTCAGCAAGTCATTTGAATCAATGTTTTTTCATTATTCTTTGAAACTTAAAAGAAATCCACCATATAATAAAATACAACATTTAATAGAATTTTAACAAAAGGCTTTAAAAATGAGTGTTTCAAAGTACAAACTAATATTAAAGGAAAACATAAAAGGGTAAAGAATATTACTCCGAAACACAAAAAAACAAAAATACTAAACAATTCACTACAAAAGTTAAGGGTTGGCTTTATTTGCGCGGAGCACATCACCAGGTGAAGGATAAGGTCTTTGCTGAAATAATGGTCCTGATGCGGTCTGATCAGCTGCTACATTTGGATTTCCAGGAGCTGTTAAGCCAGTATTCCATGTACCTCTAAACAAAAAATACTTGATGCAAACTTATATTACTAGAACTAGCTAAATTTGTTGAATAAGCTTATAAAGTATAATATTAATTTAACACCACAACCAAAAATCATAACAGTAAAATTGACAGTAACTTTTGAATATCATTATTTTAGAACGAAGGAGTTTCTAAAAATATTACTTTACTCATGCCCAACAAACACACATCCTTCGTAACAAAGTAGTTTTTGGGTGCATTTGCAGTTAACAGGTTTTTGAATTGTTTGGGTGGCGTGATATAATTGTTTTAGTGGCGTTATATAATGTCACCTAGCGTTAAATATAAAGGGGGTGCCACACGAGTAGTCTTTTGACTATAGTCAAAAGACTAATCGCTTGGCACCCCTCAAAAGTAATTTTTGAGATTTAAATTTAGTCACCTTTTTGTAATTTTATAAGAAAATCAGAATTTTTACTTTCAATGACATTGAACTTTCAAGCTTAATTATTATTAATAAAGACACAATATAATTAAGATCGTTGCCATTAAGATGGGCGCAAACAAACAACTTGTCGAAATTGATTTAGCGTGTTCTTAAACCCAATTCCATTGGAGAGAGAGTTGTTTCAAAGGCTGCTTTGATTGCGTAGTTTTATAAATTTGCTCTAAAGATTGGCACGTGCAAATTGGGTTTTATGTTTACATATTTCGGTACATTTGCACTTGTTTATGAATGATCAATCAACTATTCAATACACATTCGTAAGGCTATTTAATACATCCGCCAAAATGTTTTCCAGTCACCTATATTTATATTACAAATTGAAATTTCGTTTTATTTTATACACGCTAAGATGTGTTTGCAACATCTATTTACTCATATTATTATAACAAATAATATATGCGCTTTGTTGAGTATACAAACAGGCCGGGATTTATATGAGAAGTTCATAACGCATGTTTTTACGCATATTTACCCATAATTCGTTTTTACGAATGTTTTCTTGAACTTAACGCATATTCAGGCATAATTGACATTGAGTTACACTGCATCGGCGATTTAATTTTCAGAAATATGCGTGAGAAGTGTGCGCCAACCAACATTGGCTGGTGCCTGGCTGTCTAGCGTTGCTTTGTTCTTTGACGCTTGTCTGACGCTGTCTTTGTTTGTTTGCCAGTTTGTTCAATTATTGCGTCCATATCTGCTTACGTCCAACATGCCGAAACACAAGTTACAAGGTTCTGAATATGTAAAAACATTGCCTGGTGGTATACAAAACTAGTTATGAACAATCTAGCGATTATAAAGCTTCGAACGATCATTTTCGGATTACCCAGCATATGGCTACTGACAAGCACAAACGATTGATATCATTAAATGCGAGACGACAGGAGGCGCTGAATTTTACTACTAAAAGTTCAAAGAAATTCTTTGAGCATATTACTGATGCATTTACTTCTGCGGCTATACCGTTCCACAAGCTGCAAAACAGAAAAATATAATCCTTGTTAGAAACATGCCTGGTCAGTCAGCTTCAGACACGTCAACTATTCGGAAAACTATTTGCCGAAATTATTCAAGAACGTTATATCCTTGATTAGGGAGACTGTTACTGGGAATAATACTACATTATGGTAGACAAAGCGACAGATCCTGCAGGTAGATTTTTGGTCGATGTTTTAATTAGAGTTTTAAAAGATGAATTAAAGCCACCCATGCTTATCAATCTTGTTGAAACGGAAAAAAAAGATGACGTAGCCATATTAATCAAATTGTTAATTCGAGTTTCTAAACTCTTTAACGAGATTGACTATTCAAAATTCCGATTATTCGTATCAGACGGTGCTAGTCACATGATCAAAGCAGCAAGGCTGTTGAAAGGTTTGTTTCGGAAACTTCTTCACATTACCTGTCTAGCACACGGTTTAAACCGACTCGCCGAAAATGTGCGATCCGCAAATTCTGCGACTGATTTTTTCATATCGAAGGTGGCAAAGTTATTTTGTAATTGCAGTCGCAGACAGAGATTATTGCGAGAATTGACTGGTTTGCCCTTACCGCCTGCGCCTGTTATCACCAGATGGTCTTGATGGCTAATTGCAGTTTTTTATTACGCCAAGCATTTTTTCGAGTTTCACCAATTTTTGACGCACTTGGCAACTGAAGAACCGAACAATACAGAAATCACGAAAATCATTAACCTAATGGACAACGACCTCATGCAGGAAATGGCGTTCTTAGTTGCTTCTTTTGATTTCTTACCAGAGGCAATTACGAAATTACAGGGAAGAATGTCGTTGTGCGATCAATTGGATATTTTGAAGAAAGTTATCGACAACGTACAAGGAAACAATTATAAACTTGATGCTGTTTTGAATCGAAATCCTGATCTAAAGATTTTGCAAGATTTTGTAAAATTTTGAAAGGAGAAAAAGTCAGTTTTGATGTGCCTCCACTAGATGCTCCAATTTACCGATATGCACCTCTGGTTTCTGCCAACATAGAAAGAGTTTTCTAAGAAATGAGACAAATACAAGCTCCACAAAGAATGTCTCTAATCATTGAAAACTTGAAACATCATTTATGTGTGTATTGGTACAATACTGTATTTAAAGATTTTGAAGAATACCAATAAATTTTTCAAACCAAAAGTCCTGTTTTTACGCATATTTTTGCGCATATTTCATTATTTTTACCGCATTTTTAACGCATATTTGACATACTTTTGACGCAGGAAAATCAGGCCCTGTATTAAATTATTGAGGAAGGTTTTGTGTATAAATAGAGAATATTTGATTAAATTTTTATGACAATTAAAATCGTTTTTTGTTAAAAAATTTCACATTAAGAACATAAACCATGAGTTATAGTCCCTGTTTGAATAATTGAAGCCCAATTTAGATTTCTCTCATGCCTCAACATTAACTAGATCAAGAAAAATCAAATGTGAATGGCATAAGAAATCAATTAACACTGGACTGTACAGAACTTGCATATCATATTGTAGTCACAGCATAAAATCAATACTATAAAAACTTTGATCAACCAAGTCTATATAACATCCTCCAATTATAACAACAACATCAATAGATGAAATTTTTAGAAAAAACGGATATACAAAAATTTTAAAGAAAAAAATTAATTAATTGTTAATCAAGAAAAGAAAGTGAAAAAATCATTGCCAGAAAACATCGATTGGAAGTTGACATACATTGAAAGAAATTTTATGTACCTCAAGATGAGATTAAAACATCTAAATGCAAAACTGAAAGCATTTAATATACAAATTATACCAACGCTAGCGATTTTTAAAATATCAAACATTTAAAAAAATATTTTGTCATTGTCTTTGGAATCATCAGTCGTATACAAATATCAATGTTATTAGTGTGATGACTCATACATCGGTGAGACCAAAAGACATATGGAAGTCAGAATCAAAGAACATATGAGAGGCCACCAAAGATCAGAAATATTCTACCATAAACATCAAAAGAAAAAAGAAAACTTTAAAATTATAATAAAAACAAAATGTTACGAAACAATAGATAAAAGTAAACTATTAAACAGCAAGAAAGAACTTGACACCTCCAAATTATTCTAATATAATGCATATTAACATTAAATTTAACTGTTTAAAATACCACCATTTTACTGACGATGATAGACTATCTATCGAAACCGGTCTAATATATGTGTTTAAAATTTTATTTTAATTTAATAAATAAATATATATACAGGGTGGACCATAAGTTTGTATACAGTTAATACAAACATTTAAAAAAAATCAACACGGCGTGCATCCTCAGCATTAGCTATTCGTCGTACTTCACTACAGCGAATTATGTCAACTCTGGGATTGAAACCTTACAGACCTCGGTTAGTCCATGGATTATTAGAAAACTATCCTGACCGCAGATTACAATTTTGTGAAATTTTCTTAAATGAAATTAATACAAACGTAGAAATACTCGATCATATTCTGTGGACTGATGAAGCCACCTTTAAACTATCAGGACATGTTAACCGCCATAATTGTGTTTATTGGGATACTACCAACAAACATGTTACAATTGAGACTCAACTCAATCAACCAGGTGTTACAGTTTGGGGAGGAATTTCATCCGATGGCTTGGTAGGACCAATATTCTTTCATACTACTGTGAATGGCCAAAATTATTTGGATGCTCTTAAGACCATCATTCCCACACTCGAACAGCGTCCTGATTTCAATGAAATGTACTTCATGCAAGATGGAGCCCCGCCCCATTANCCATGTGTTACAGTTTGGGGAGGAATTTCATCCGATGGCTTGGTAGGACAAATATTCTTTCATACTACTGTGAATGGCCAAAATTATTTGGATGCTCTTAAGACCATCATTCCCACACTCGAACGGCGTCCTGATTTCAATGAAATGTACTTCATGCAAGATGGAGCCCCGCCCCATTACGCGACAATTGTGCGTACATTTCTTGATGAGCAATTTCCTTCACGCTGGTTCGGAAGACGTGGTTCGATTGAGTGGCCTCCTCAGGGATCGTTAGATTTTAATCGCGATTAATCGTATGAAAAAAATTTTTGGCGATAGATTATTCGTAATCGCTGCTGCCAGGAGATTAATAATCGCGATTAATCGTAGATTAATCTACTTCTGATTAAAAATATTCAAAATACAATATATCAATTGAAAGATATTCAAAATAGAAAATATCAACTATCATTGTTAATTAAGATTATTTCCTGAAGTCATTTTAGTCCATAAGTGCTTGTTAGGGTAAAGAAATATTTGGATCTCTAAGTTGAGGGGTAATAAACGGTTTTGGAAATCAGATAGAGCATACCCAGCTTTGCTGAACAGTCTCTCAACCTGATTAGAAGTTGGCGTGATAAAATCGAGGATCCTTATATATAGAATTTGGCGACATCCGACGCTTCCTAAATGTGTTAGATGCCTAATCATCACGATCTTCTTCTATGCCCGGTGTTAAGGTCTTATTTTGTAAAACACCCCTAGTTGAACA
>CABFPE010000037.1:2271134-2287623 GCA_900660155.1 Hofstenia miamia | reverse complement strand
TACTTCTTCATCATTTACTGTAAACTAATAAGTTACAATTTAAGAAGGTAGATAAGACAACTTTGTTATGTGGCATCTTAGATATGACATCCAAACGATCTAAATATAGAATAGTAGCTTTAGCAAATACTTTCAGCGAAGTGAATAGTTTTTTATTTTCAGATGAAGAGCGTAGGTCTAAAAATGAATCGTATTCATACTTTTTTAATGACGAATTATCCATCATTTCATTATCTGAAACACCCTCTGATAATTTGTTGCAAATGTATGTTTTTATTGAATATCATAATTTATTAATTAGATATATATATATTGTAATATGTGACCATCCACAGGAAAAGGGTGCATTAGGGATTTTTTTCATAAATTGAGTTACCAATTGATTTAGATAGGTAATTAAATGTAGAAAATGGTACGCATTTCAAAAAACACAAATACGGATTGAATGACTAGATATGATACAAAGCGTTATTTCCGGTACACTTCCTGTATTACAGGATGTGTGCCAAAAAAGTAAAATAAGTACAAAAATAATCAGTTACTTATTGGGACAAGTCTTTTTATTGTGCCCTAGCTCCTTACAAAGAGTGCAAGCGCGTTTTCTTTTTCCAAGGTTACTGCGGTGGTGAATTGTAGCAGNTATATATATATATAATTTAGATCATATAAAAAGAATTCATGTTGAACTGGTCTGCATTCGTGAAGAAATTTCACAAATATAGGCTAATTAATATTTATTTAAGCCACAAAGTGATGCTGCATCTGAAGAACACGAGTTTGATTTGTCGATTGTGACCACAAAACACTGAAAATTTCTCCTTGCTGAAAAATGTACAGAATCGTTTAGTTTGTGTTTTACTCATTAACGTTCTTGAATTTAAACTTTTCAATATAAAAATTTTCCAGTGTTACAAATTATCATTTCATTCATATTAGGCTCTCACTAACGGGAACCACAAGTGAGACCAACAACTTCTGTAATCCTATCTACAGGTTGTCCCAGAATTAGTCTAAGGATTTTGAATTTTACTCACATAATTTACTGAATAAGCCATTTTGTTTGTAGTTTGAATTTTTGAAATCGATTAACTACGACTCTGGCTATTGCTTCGTTACACACACTAGCATCGGTGTGTGCGCTTCTGATGAGAATTTGAATAATTGATTATTCTGTGTCGATATGCACCTCAACGTAACTCTTGAATTACGCTCAATTATTGCACACACGAAGCAATTTCATTTCTAAGGGTGTATTAAATTTCAAAGCAAGAACCCTTCTTCATCACTGCATGGTTCGAGAGTCCGTTGTTCAGAGGGAATTTCGGGAGATGTTTGGAAGACAAACTTTACTTCATTGCTCTGTGACAATCCATTGCATAGCAATTTCATTTCTAAGGGTGTATTAAATTTCAAAGCAAGAACCCTTCTTCATCACTGCATGGTTCGAAAGTCCGTTGTTCAGAGGGAATTTCGGGAGATGTTTGGAAGACAAACTTTACTTCATTGCTCTGTGACAATCCATTGCATAGCAATTTCATTTCTAAGGGTGTATTAAATTTCAAAGCAAGAACCCTTCTTCATCACTGCATGGTTCGAAAGTCCGTTGTTCAGAGGGAATTTCGGGAGATGTTTGGAAGACAAACTTTACTTCATTGCTCTGTGACAATCCATTGCATAGCAATTTCATTTCTAAGGGTGTATTAAATTTCAAAGCAAGAACCCTTCTTCATCACTGCATGGTTCGAAAGTCCGTTGTTCAGAGGGAATTTCGGGAGATGTTTGGAAGACAAACTTTACTTCATTGCTCTGTGACAATCCATTGCATAGCAATTTCATTTCTAAGGGTGTATTAAATTTCAAAGCAAGAACCCTTCTTCATCACTGCATGGTTCGAAAGTCCGTTGTTCAGAGGGAATTTCGGGAGATGTTTGGAAGACAAACTTTACTTCATTGCTCTGTGACAATCCATTGCATAGCAATTTCATTTCTAAGGGTGTATTAAATTTCAAAGCAAGAACCCTTCTTCATCACTGCATGGTTCGAAAGTCCGTTGTTCAGAGGGAATTTCGGGAGATGTTTGGAAGACAAACTTTACTTCATTGCTCTGTGACAATCCATTGCATAGCAATTTCATTTCTAAGGGTGTATTAAATTTCAAAGCAAGAACCCTTCTTCATCACTGCATGGTTCGAAAGTCCGTTGTTCAGAGGGAATTTCGGGAGATGTTTGGAAGACAAACTTTACTTCATTGCTCTGTGACAATCCATTGCATACACCAGAGGGCAACAGAAACTGCCGAACCACGTTTCAGTCATCCTACGGGTGGAAGGGGATTTTAAGCTAGAACCTCAAATGCCCATTCATATGCACGCCCGCACACTTGATTCATCATTGTCGAGATGCATAGCATTCTAAGAGATGATTTGAGACTGCATCCCTAAAGCCTCGACTTCTGCAAGAACTGTCAAAAGAAGACTTCACCCACCAAAAGATGTTTTGCGAGGAAATGATAGATTTGCTAAACAACGTAAACGTTCTCAATCGTTTGGTGTTTACTGATGAAGTGCAGTCCTGACTTGGCGGCATGTGACTTTTGGCTTTGGGGTCACCTAAAGCATCTCGTTTATCAGACGCTACCGGAGAACATTGATGTGACAACTAGGGCAACCACTTTCTACACCTAAAAAATCAGTTTATAGGCCTAACGATATGACCTAAAATTCTAATTTCGAGCAGCTAAATCTAGGCAAAATGGCACATTCAATAGATTATGTGAGTAAAATTTTGTAGAAATTATTCACACCGTTCAGAACTGTGAGCTAATTAAAACCCTTAGACTAATTCTGGGACGCCCGGTATATAAGGGAAAGTGAGGTAAAATGGGAAATTTCATTTGTAAGAAATTGGTTTTGCAGCAGACTCAATACAGATATTGCCTGCACCTATGGGCAAAAGATGAAATTTGCTAAAAAAATTATTTTCAAAAAATTTGTGTATTTTATAGAATCTATAAAAGCATTCGTCCGTTTTAGAACATACTTTAAATTCAATTTTCAGGGGCATCTTAACTATCTCTCCCCTATATATATATATATATATATATATAAATTTCAAACCGGTTTTCGATTTATAGCCACTTGTAGCACTCAGTATTAGCGATTTTTAAATCCGCAAAAGATAGACTGTCAGCCAGAAAAATGCAACATCATCCATTCATCCAGTAGATTCCTCTGATTAGAAATAAATCACGATTGAAATTTTACAATGCTTTTATCTAGAAATGCTGAACGCTTGTATTGTATTCTACAATCAATTGAATTTACGTAAAAATATTTGCGCAATTTGTTTTCATGTAATTAGTTTTTAGGAAATTCATGCAAAACCTCTTCTACATTTCCACTGGCTTCACGTAACTTACATTTCAAATGTTGTAATTATTGTTTCTTCTATGTTTTGAACATTATATTATAGTATATGGACGTGTAATTAACATAGAAAATGCAAGAATGAATTAGCATAGTGTAGTGGTGGTGGTGGTGGTGGTGGTGGTAGTAGTAGTAGTAGTAGTAGTAGTAGTAGTAGTAGTAGTAGTAATGCGCGAATACTTCCTAAATGAAAGTGGAGTAACGAAAAGTTATTCCTCCAACTTCAAAGTACTTTAGCTGATAAACACTAATATATGGTGCTTATTGTAATCAGTACTACTCTTCTTTTGTAGTTTATAGTTAATGATTAATAAATCATTTTAAACAGTAATAGTAGTAGTAAAAACATTGACAGTAATGCAACATATTTAGGAATCCCTATAAACTCCACTTTAGATTTTAACGACTTATTGAACACCAAAATGCGAAAAATTGCAATTCTAAATACTAATCTTACGTATCAACAACAACTATATTAAGTTTTCCTTTTTCCTAATGGCTGCAGTTATATTCAACAACTTAAGCATTAATATTAAGAACACCAAAATTTTAAGCAAAGATATTAGATTCAAAATCTCGCAAGAAATAAATAGGGAGCTACTCATCTAATTTTAAGGTTCCATAAATGTAAGATACGCTTTATTTGTACACAATATTTGTTTATTTTTTGTTTCTTAGTTTATAGATGCTAATAAATGCATTTGAATAATAGTAGTAGTAGTAGTAGTATATGCAACAGAAAGGTGGAAATGTGCATTAAATGATAGCAAAAGTGTAGCAGTAGCTTTCCTTGAATTAGCCAAAGCGTTTAACAGTATGTCGCAATTTGTTAATAGACAGAAAACTACTTAAATACTGCTTCAGTCAAGATGCAATACTAATGATTCAAAGCTTTTTGGGTGGCGGATACCAAAGTGTAAAGATTGGAAATGTTTACTCTGATTATGAATTGATATCTCGCGGCATTCCACAAGGGTCAGTGATTGGCCCAATCATATTTAACCTTTTTATCAATGATGTAGTAGATTCAGTTAGAGATTGCCAACTAGTTCAGTATGCTGACGATACTTGTACGTTTGTCAGTAGTAAGTTTAAAAATGATGCTATGAAACAATTAAGCAATGAACTGACTAGTGTCAAGCTATGGTTTGATAGAAACAAATTAACGCTTAATGTAAACAAAACCAAATTTATATTATTGCAGCAAAATCCAAATCCCTCAAAAAATAATTTTATTTGTATAAATGAACAAAGAATCAAAGAGAGCCCATCTGCAAAGTATTTGGGTGTTCCTATTAATAAAACACTGAACTTCAAAGATTTCTTGGAATAAAAAATAAGAAACTTGGCAAGCTTAAACGCAAGATTGAAGTTGATTAAATGATGTGTACCACAAAACTTCTTAGTAAACTATGCGCGCTCAAATATTTACGGAGTTTTAAGCTATGCTTACATTTTATGCATAGGCAACTACAAACTATCTAGGAATCGCATTGATAAAATAACTAATTGGGCAATAGAAATAATCTCCGACATTCCTAGATTTACACATGTACCATTATATTAATCGAAACTTAATGAGACCTTATAGTTATGCAAAATATCTTACCACATTATATTTCTTAGGGATTTTTTTTGGCAAAACCTTCATCTTTTCTTCCTATGATATTTTCTTTCACTTCAATTATAACAAAAGATTACATTTATTTTTAAGGTCACGCAGAATTAAAAATAGCTTCGGAAAAAACTCATTTTTTACCTTACTTCTGAAATTTTTAATGAACTTCCATTACATGTTAGATCTGCTGACAAATTACTAAAGATTAAAATCAAAACACACCTCCTCAATGAAAAAAAAATCAAGCAAGGAATACTCACATAACTTTAGGGTCCCTTAGCTTGCTAAAGCGGTGAATTTAATGAAATTTGAATTATTTAGTGTTGTAGTTTGTAGTTGATAATAAATCGTTTTAAATGTAGCTTTGAGTGCTGAAAAAAATAAACAAATTGAATGTTTTAAGAAATGGCAGCAGTCAAAATCACATACTGATCATAAATTATATGTCAACAAGAAGAAATCTTTTAATTTGTTAGAGAAACGCTGTTTGAAAAATGTTACTCATCGAACATTTCAAAAACTTAAGACACCTAAAGAACAATGGAGTAATGCTAGCAGTGTGTGTAACAGTAATAAGAAAAAACTTACTAATATAACAAGTATTTCGGAAGGAAGTAAACTTCTCAGGAATGTGTGTGATATTACAAACTACATGAATGAATTTTTCATTAACGTGGGAAAATTTAATGGGCAACCCACTGCTTATAATGACGACATCACATACATTGATGAATCGTTCTATTTTAATTTTCTCTCTGAGAGTGAAATCCTAAGAAGTGTAAATGAAATGAATGATTACAAGTCAAAAGGGCCCTCAAATATCCCGAACTTTTTCTAATACCATTGTTCATTTAATTTTCCTGCTTAATCTTTGTATTCGTCATTCATATTTTCCCAAAATACTTAAATATGCAATAGTATCTCTCATTTATATGAACAAGGATCCCAAAAACGCTTCAAATTATCGACCTATTTTCGTTACCCACATGCTTGCAAACATTTTTGAAAAAAGTTTATATCATCAATTGCAAAGTTACTTTGAAGATTCTAATCTAATTGTTAAGCATCAATTTGGATTTAGAAAGTCAAAATCAACAGTGGACGCTTTGCTTTATGCTATTGNAATGAATTTTTCATTAACGTGGGAAAATTTAATGGACAATCCACTATTTATAATGACAATATCACATGCATTGATGAATCGTTCTATTTTAATTTTCTATCTGAGAGTGAAGTCCTAAAAAAGGGCCCTCAAATATCCAGAACTTTAGTTTGAAAATTGCTTATTCTAATACCATTGTTCATCTAACTTATCTGCTTAGTCTTTGTATTCATCATTCATGTTTCCCCAAAATATTTAAAGATGCAATAGTATCTCCTATTTATAAGAACAAGGATCCCAAAAACCCTTCAAATTATCGACCTATTGCCGTTACCCACATGCTTGCAAAAATTTTTGAAAAAAATTTTATACTATCAATTGCAAAGTTACTTTGAATATTCTAATCTAATTGTTAAGCATCAATTTGAATCTCGAAAGTCGAAATCAACAGTGGACCATCACGCTGTTGACAAATCGTTACTTATAAATAAGTCTGTAAGTCGGAAAAAAATTATAAAACGATCTTTCAAAAAATTTAAACTAGAGCACTTCATTAGAGATATTGATAACCATAATAGGGATATACTTTACAATTTTGCAAATATTGATGATTTGATAGAGTACTATCTACGTGCCATACAACATGTAGTGAATCTACATGCCTCTGAGCAAACAATAAATGTAATTGAAAAATTGCTAAATGTATCTAGGTTTCAGAAATTGACAGCTGCAAAAGAAAACCTTGTGGGATTATTCAATGAATGGAAGAAAACACAAACGAGGATGACTTTTGAAAAATACATCATTGCAAAAAATAAAATTAAGTTTCTAGAGAAAGGCAGTATTGAAAATGAATGTTTGGTGAATTTTAGCAGACTAAAGACTGAGAGTGACAGATGGAATTATGCCGATAACCTTTGCAGAAGTAAGAAACATAGCAATATAACTGAAATTATCCATAATTCCATAATGAAGCTAAAATCACTGGCGATAAAAATATTGCCAACAATGAATTCAGTTTTCATAAATATGGGTCAATACAAGGGAGACTAAAAAGTTTCTGAAGATACCATAGAAAATGTAAATACAACATTCTATTTTAATTTTATAACAGAATACGAAGTCAAGCAACATATCCTCGAAATTAATGATAAGAAATCAAGAGGTCCAAGCACTTCATTTTCAAAGTTGTATTTTTGCGTACTCTTCCATTATTGACATTTATATTAAATAATTCTAAAAATTCTAAAATATACTATTGTAACACCAGTGTTTATAAACTATCGTCCCATATCTGTGACACATATGCTTGCAAAAATATTAGAAAACAGTTTGTACAAGCAAATATATACGTATTTGCATGATAACGCCTACATTAGTTCCACATAGTTCGGATTCCGAAATAAACTCTCATCTCTAGATACCTCAATGTATGCAACCGAACATTGGAGAAATGCACTAAATAAGTCTTTATATGTTGGTATATGCTTTCTAGATCTGTCAAAGGCGTTCGACAATATGTGTCATCAAATACTGCTAAGAAAACTGCGCAAGTATGGTTTAAGTAACGACTCCATTAGTTTAATACAAAGTTTTCTTTGTAATCGATATCAAACTGTTAAAATATATAATAAGTACTCTGACCCACTCCTAATAAATAACGGAATACCACAAGGTTCCGTACTTGGCCCGCTGCTAGTTATAAGAAATACACTAATTTTGAATTTAGGAAAAACTAAGTTTATAATGCTGCAACCACAATCTGAACAATGGGAGAATCTGTCTGTCAAAATTGATGACTATCAAATTAAAGTGAAGTGATGTTGCTAACTATATTGGAGTTCCAATCAATGCGTTTCATAATTTTAAAGATTTCATCAATGGAAAAATTTCCAAAATTTCACATTTCAATTCTACTATTGGACATTTTTCACAATGTTTGCCACAAGAGTTTTTAATTAAATACACTAGAAGCAAAATATACGGCATAGTAGGGTATGGATCAATACTCTGTAACAATGAGTACAAGTTAACTTGGAAAAAGCTTGATTCTGTAATAAATTGGACAATTGAATTGGTTGCTAAAATTCCAAGATTTACAAACTTCTCCAAATACTATGTTGATTTCAAATAATGAAAGCCACAAATTATGTAAGCTATTTAACACTGCTGTACTTCCTTGGCATAGTATCTTCAACCAATATAACCTTTCCAATCTCACTGCTAAACCAAAACCTTAAATTCAGCAAAAGGCGCCAATGATAAATAAAAACACAAATAAAAAAATAGACATGGCACTAACAGCATTTTCTCAAGAGGAGCAGACATATTTAATGAATTACCAAATGAATTGCGACAGTCTCTTTATTCAAAATATACCCTTAAAGATTATTTTCTCAATATATGGGAGTATCAATTTTAAGGTACCTTAACTTCATATTTACTTACATTTACTTGCAAAATTAGAAAGGATCAGTCTATATATTTCTTATTTTATTTGTTATTACAATTTAGTTTACATTGAAATATATGTTTAGAATGTAGTTTTTCTTAACGGAAAAGAGTACTTCTAAGGAGCACTCATGTAATTTTAAAGTTCCTTAGCTGGTAACAAATTGCGTTTGAAGTTGTGCTTGAAACTTTGTACAACCAAAACCTTATTATGATTGTAGTTTATAGCTGATTAATAAATCGATTTAGATGTAAATGTAGCATAATTGCAAAAATTATTGCGCAATCTCTATACACACATGCTATCAAAAATTCTTGAAAAAAGTCTATGCGCATTTGACTGATTTCGTAAAAATCACTCCGCCACAGATGCACTACTCTCAGGAGTTGAGTCTTGGCGAGCATGCCTTAATTCTAATAAGTATGTGTTATTTCTAGATCTTGCCAAAGCACTTGATAGTATGTATCATGAAATACTTTTAAGTAAATTAGATAAGTATAGGTTCAGTAATGAAGCAATAACTTTAATACGGAGCAGCCTCACAAGTCGCGTTCAAGCTGTAAAGCTAGGCAACCATGTGTCCTGTTATCAACAAACTGTTAGAGCCGTACCTCAAGGGTCTGTTCTCGGGCCTTTATTGTTTAATATATTTGTTAATGACACGTCACAACATTGCTTGATTAACACAAAGATTATTCAGTATGCAGATGATAGATGCATTTATACCTGTGATAAAAGCAAGCTAGCTTGTACTAAATTAGTGAATGAGGATCTTTTACATATTAACATTGGCAAATGTCAATTTATTGTTCTGCATTCCTCTATGAACTCTACTGACAGTACTCAAGTTTAAATGTTGATACAGGGCACGACTCTGCTTATTTCGCAACCTATTTCGAAGTTTCTTTCAATAATAAATTAAATTTTGATAAACGTCTAAATTTAAGGATTCAAAAAATTGCAAGTTTTAGGTTCAGGGTTAGAATATTAACCTCTGTTTCCCAGAAAATTCCTAATAAACTATGTCCGTAGTCATATTTAATGACTCGTCAATTATGACTCTGTTTTGACTACTGGTACTCATTTAATAAAATGGCAAAAAATTGAACGCATTTCCAATAATATCATTGAAATAATTGCCGATGCTCCTAGGTTTTCTCATATAACAGCATATTACTCTAAATTTAATATAATGAAGCCAACTAAGTACATCATGTACCTGGCCTATCTTTTCTTTATTAATATACTTCTAGGTAAGAAATCTGTTTTTAATAATAATGATATACATAATGTTCTCAGTTTCAATAAACGTACATATTCAAACTTAAAAAAGAAAATTTTCGCTAACAGCATGGCAATAACTCATTTATCATTAACCCTTTCGGTCCTAATGGGACATATACGTCCCAAGAACTATTGGGATTGAATTGTCCCAAAATATTTTTCATTATAATACTGCTGGGACATATTTGTCCCATTGTCGAAAAACACATGTACCTACTATAAAACTTTTCAAGTTTGCTTATGGTAGTTAAGGAGTNTGGCAAATGTCAATTTATTGTTCTGCATTCCTCTATGAACTCTACTGACAGTACTCAAGTTTAAATGTTGATACAGGGCACGACTCTCTGCTTATTTCGCAACCTATTTCGAAGTTTCTTTCAATAATAAATTAAATTTTGATAAACGTCTAAATTTAAGGATTCAAAAAATTGCAAGTTTTAGGTTCAGGGTTAGAATATTAACCTCTGTTTCCCAGAAAATTCCTAATAAACTATGTCCGTAGTCATATTTAATGACTCGTCAATTATGACTCTGTTTTGACTACTGGTACTCATTTAATAAAATGGCAAAAAATTGAACGCATTTCCAATAATATCATTGAAATAATTGCCGATGCTCCTAGGTTTTCTCATATAACAGCATATTACTCTAAATTTAATATAATGAAGCCAACTAAGTACATCATGTACCTGGCCTATCTTTTCTTTATTAATATACTTCTAGGTAAGAAATCTGTTTTTAATAATAATGATATACATAATGTTCTCAGTTTCAATAAACGTACATATTCAAACTTAAAAAAGAAAATTTTCGCTAACAGCATGGCAATAACTCATTTATCATTAACCCTTTCGGTCCTAATGGGACATATACGTCCCAAGAACTATTGGGATTGAATTGTCCCAAAATATTTTTCATTATAATACTGCTGGGACATATTTGTCCCATTGTCGAAAAACACATGTACCTACTATAAAACTTTTCAAGTTTGCTTATGGTAGTTAAGGAGTGTCATAATAAGTGGGAGATACTGAAAAAATGATTGAAAGTTAATTGTGCAAAAGTCGGATCGAATGGGTTAAGGAATCGGAAATATACAATCAAATGCCATGGAATTTTAGAAATGAACTAAAAATAAAAAGGAAATTCAGCAATATAAGAATATTCTCACAATTTTCAGGTAACATAATGTGCTTAAGGAATTTATTTGCTGTTCGGTGCTACTTCTTTTCAGTTTAGTTTTTTTTGTTTTAGTTTATAGTATGCAAATACCGTGTTACCCAAAAGTCACGCACAATTTAATATTTACATAATTTGAGCCAATAAAACTTATCAGCCAATCAAATTCGTACACATTCTACTATATATCTTCGAATTACATGCTGTGCAGTTTATTTTTTTCTGTGGCAGTTATTTCATCATGGATTTGCAAATGGGCATTGAGTTAGTTGAGCTATACTTTGCAAATGGACAATCATCAACTGCCACTTTGCGATGTTATAAGACTCGACACAAATTGCATGATGATCCTTGCAGTGTCAGCACTATAACAAGATTAGTGACTCGCTTCAAAGAAACTGGGTCAGTGATGGACAAACCCAAATCAGGCAGACCAAGTTTGGAAGAGGTTCGCGAGCCAATTGTGAAGGCAGAGTTGGAACGGCAGCAATCTGCACATGCTCTCAGTGTTGCATCATCATCCACCGTTGCAAGTGTCACAGGAATTCCACAAAGCAGTGTACAACGTATTCTTAGACATCGGCTTGGTCTCTATCCATACAAGCTACAGGTAAACCAGAAGCTATCTGCTAGAGATCAAGAGCAAAGAGTTGACTTCGCACGATTCATACTGTCAAACAACGTCAACTTGGAGGATATTATGTGGACAGATGAGTCATACTTCTCATTGGCAGGTCATGTTACTCGATATAATTCAATCATCTGGGGATCACAAAAACCAAAGCAAACTTGTGAAAAAGATATGCATGCGCCCAAAGTTTGTGTTTGGTTTGGGTACAATGCTCATCATCATTTAAAACCATTCTTTTTTCCTGCCACAGTTAATGGAGACAACTACACAGAGATGCTATATTCTCATGTAATTCCTCAGCTTAGACGGAAACGTCTTTTGAATCACACAATCTGGCAGCAAGATGGTGCACCACCACACTTTTCGCTTGCTGCTCGTAATTTTCTATCCTCTATCTTCCCTGATGACAAGATCATTGCTAGAGGATTTCAACAAAGTTGGCCTGCTCATTCGCCCGATCTATCTCCTCTTGATTACTATTTTTGGAGTGTAGTCAAGGATAGAGTATATTTTAATTTCAATCCCAGAAATCTTCAAGAGCTACAGCAAAAAATAATTGATGTTATTGCTGATGTGGATCAAGACGAGTTGAAGCGTTCTATCCTCCATTTGCCCACAAGACTTCAGTATGTCCTAGACAATAATGGAGACACATTTGAACATTTTTTATGATGTTTATACAAACCCGCTTCATTTTGCTTATTTTGTGTTTATTTGTTGGTTACAAATATATGTTCATTATATTCAAAAAATTCAATTCAAATTGTGCGTGACTTTTGGGTAACACTGTATATATATATATATATATAAATTATGTCAATTATACTGCTTTAATCGTTCGATTGCCAATATTAATTTATTTAAAGTTATTAAAACCGTTTATAGGTTTTTAATCAAATACTTAAAAATAGGAATAAGTGTAGTATTATGAAGGTTTGAAGATGAATTCCTTAATACCTGGTGGCGTTATTATAACTCCGAACGACGTCGTTACTACAACTGTGTGTTTACTGGGTGGTCTATGTTAAGATTGAAGTGTTTCCTTTCTTAGTAGTACACTTAAGGTTAGAGACAGCAATGTCATTATTAATACAGTAGAACCTCTCTAACTTAGACAACATTAGTCTGTACAGGCCAGTCACCATAGTTTCATACCCCTGTAACTTCGACTCCCTCTAACTTAGACACCCGGCTAAATTAGACATGTTCTTTACAATTTGTCGATTTATTTTACCTCCCTAACTTAGACTTTTCCTCTTTATTGGATTTTATTGACACGTTGGCATACCTCGACGCATCATGTGTTTATTGCAGCTTCAAACCAAACTGTAAACTAATTTAGTTCCATTAAAGCATGATATAACTTAATCCGCTTCTTTGATGTAAGCGCCACTGCAATTGTTGTTATTCCTGCGTTGAGTTTCAGGTATACATAGTTACATTCTTTGTGACTGTTTGTTCATCCGGTCTGTTTCATTCAAGCCGAGCTTACTATTAAACGGAATAAGGAAGTCCTTGACAAGTTGGAAAAGAATCTTAGCGTCCCAACTATCATAAAAGACTGTGGAATTTCAAGAGCGACAGCGTATAACATTAAGAATGGTTGTGGCAAGATCTAAGAAGTGTTTGAACAACATGCTGGATCAAAACGTCAAAGATTGATCCGTACTAATAAGAATACTGAAATAAATACCAAATCGTATAAATGTTTCCAGATGTGCCGCTCCAAGAATATCCCTGTCTCAGGCCCAATGTTGCAAGAGACTGCATTGGAAATTGCGAGACAACTTGATAGCAATGGCTTTCGCCGCTTCAAATGGATGGCTCCAAAGATTCCAATCGCGCTACAATATCCGTTTTCATAAACTCTGTGGAGAGTCAGCCAGCGTCGATCAAGGTGCCTGAGCTGATTGGATCAATAAATTACCTAATTTGACGGCTGGATATGAATTAAATTGCGATAAAACTGCTCTCTTCTTTCGACAGCTGCTATCAAAGTCTCTTACTGCAAAAGCAGAATCATGTTACAATGGTAAAATGAGCAAGGAAGGTTTATCTATCTTGTTTTGCTGCAGCGCCATTGATGAGAAACTAAAGCCGTCGGTCATTGGCAAAGCCAAACGACCTCATGCTTTTCACTGGGCCAATATCAAAGAAGAGCAGCTTCCGGGTTTACTGTCGTCATATTACGAAGGCGTGGATGACTCACGAATTTTTTGTTGGCTTTCTTCCGTGAATCGAAAATTCAATCTGGAACATCGAAACGTTCTTCTT
Organism: Hofstenia miamia; assembly: GCA_900660155.1. Classification (NCBI taxonomy): domain Eukaryota; kingdom Metazoa; phylum Xenacoelomorpha; order Acoela; family Hofsteniidae; genus Hofstenia; species Hofstenia miamia. Next base: position 2,273,658 of record CABFPE010000037.1, on the reverse strand, counting down.
ATTATGGACAATTGTTCCTCCCATCAGAGCAATGAGTCAAAGGTTGAATTTTCAAATCCTTCAGTATTATTTCTGGCTTCAAATACGACAAGCAAGATCCAGCCACTTGATTTGGGTATAATCTGCACCTTCAAACATCGCTATCATTGTCATCTTCTTAGCCACATTATCACAGTTGTGGAAATTGTGACCAATGTACAAGAGTTCATGGATTCACTCACAGTTTTGGATTGCATTCGATGGATCGACATTGCCTGGAACAATGTACCTGACCTGTTAGTACCATCACTAAATGCTTCGATCATGCCGGCATCCACGCAGATGATAATCCTGCCCAGTATCCCGCTGTTGAGGAATCAGAACATCCAAATATATTAGCTCTTTTACAGTCAATGCCTGAATGGCTCGATACAGAGTCAATTGATTATGAGGAATTTTGTGCGTTTGATGATGAGGTGCTCATTGAGATGGTACCAAGAGAAGGAAGTGATGATATTCTGAATAAATTCTGACTGATGAGGAAGTAAATGCCGAGGAAGAGGGAATTGGAAATGAAGCGAATAATGATATGGTACCAGGCGAAGTTGTCTTCATTGAACCAATTCCATCTAAGGACGAAGCAATTAAGATGTTCTCAAGCGTTCGAGCTTGATTCCAGAATGAGCCAGGAACTTTTCGAATTAAAGTCACGATCTCAAACACTCTTTTTAGAAAAGAGAGTAAAAAGTCTTCGCCCAACTACAATTGATGTTTTTTTGTGCCAAAGGAGACTGATGCCACTCTTCCACTCCATTTCGTTCTTTTTGTACTAACTTTTTTGTACTCTATTTCATTCTTTTTGTAATATATGTAACATTTCTAGTTAACTATCTTTTTTCCTGTTGCAATATTGATTGGTGGAACCCAAACAAAAAATAGGTTGATTTTGAGCGCCGTTCTCTCTCGCCTCCTTTTTCAGTGACAACCCTTTTCTTCGAGGATATATAGCAAAAAGAACAGGCTGGGATTAGTAATCGCAAACAGTTAGCCTGCCACAATTCACAATTTGTACAGGAGAGAGAGAGAGACCAAAATGTTGAAACCTTTTGAGAGAATAACATACAAAAAGGCACTTTATTTAGGGTAAAAACCTCATTTTTCATATCATATCAGAGTGACTACTAAAAAATATATTGACCAAGTAAAACAAAATAAACTAACAGGCTTCAAACAGATATTTCCGATCAAAATGTCATGATTACAGGGTAGTGTTTTATGTGTCGTAGTCCCTAGTGGTTAGAAAGATGTCAATCAGTACCAATTTTTGTAAGTTAGTATGTTACTCTTGCTATGTTAGACACCCCGTTAACTTAGACACCATGACAGCGTATGAAAGGAGTCTAACATAGAGAGGTTTTACTGTATAGTAAAAGAAGTAGTAAAAGAGTCCAATTATAGAACGAACGGACTTTAATGCTCTAACTATTGGATAAAATCATGAGTGCCACCTACAAAATATATAGAAAAAACCTTTACTCAAACATTACCTTGGGACCGAATCGTCGTAGGAAGCTGGGTCCATGGGATCCAGGGCGTCTTCTTTCGCTACAAATAATGAAATAAATCACAAAAATATAAAAGGAAAGCGTACGTTTCTTGGCACGAAGTGGAGATCGTTTACGTGCACGCTTCTCTGCAGTATGCTGCAACTAAATAAGTTCGTTCAACATATATATAGATTAACAAATATATAGCTTTAAAAATATCTACAAAGCCTGCAAAAATCGAAAAAAACTTTAACCCGATTTTAGATGGACGCAGACGTAGGTCTTAAGCAACTTTTGAATTTCTCGAACAAAATATAGATGCTCAATTTTCAGTGCTGCAAAAGACCTTCAAAACTTGCCATGCTCATGAAAAATGTGTGTTCGTTAGAAAATGCAACAACCAAAAGGAATACTTGTTAAACTTGGACAAAGATTTCATTTTTTGCAGATGCACATTTTCAATACAACTCCTAAATACTAAAAATACTGAGAAGGGACAACAAATCAAGACCACAACTAATTAAACAACTCAAAACATTGCAATCGAAAACACCTAAGACACAAAAGCACATGCTAAAAATAAAAAAACGCTACATACTACATAGTAAATCCTAAGACCATACTTTTTTTCCTATAAAAATGGAAATTTATGAAACTACTATCAATTTAACATTACTTTAACCCTTTTGAGTCGAGCTATAGTTCCCGCTAATGTTTACATGAGCCTAACGGGAACCATTAATCCCTATATCCTAAAATTCCCAAGTGAAAGGTCTAATGGGATACATAGGTCCCACCATTATTATGAAAGAAGCTTTTTATAAAATCATAAAAAAGTCATCTGAGGTTTTAAAAATATGCATCATACAGTTTTTATAATAAAAATTAAATTACCTAGGTTCAGACTTGAAAAGGTTAAGAAGAGTTTTAGGCATACATCACAATAAATATATATATATATATATATATATATATATTGGTGATTTGTAATAAAATTT
>CABFPE010000037.1:2190681-2209261 GCA_900660155.1 Hofstenia miamia | reverse complement strand
ATAAATATACCTCTTCCAGAACTAATGGTTTCATAACCTTTCCAAATAATTGTCCAGTAACTTCCATATATTGGCATAAAGAAAAGGCATTTCTAGTTACTAAATTAAAATATTAAAATATAATACAACAAGTACTTAGAATTTTAGCAATGACAACTACACAAACAATAACAGTTGACAATACCTGATATTTTACTAGTTGGAATTTCATGCTAAATAGATATTAAACAAATGTTCACATGCTAATTTATATTCCAAGATAGTAATAATTTACTTACATCAAATAATTCGCCAATTGATGATTCACATACATTACTGTTAGAGACTAAATATATTAAATACTAAATTATTTTAAGGAATTTACCTGAGTCTATTACAACTTCAAGCCCAATATTGTTGTGATCACATTCATCACCATAATCATCATCAGTATTTTGGAGAGATTCTGCTTCCGCATTATTTAAATAATGCCATAGCACCTCACTTATAATAACATTTGAGCTCAAAGTGGAAGGAAATTCCCGAGGCATTGGCAATGACGAAATATTAAATGTGATACCAATTAAAAACTCTGATATAGTAATGCATTTTAACAAAAACTTATCAATTAAATTGTCAATGTGTTGTTGAATTAATTTGTACTTCTTAGAACGCAACTGATTTGCATGACCTGCAGTAACTCTGGAATACAACTGCAAGCTTCGCAGAGTTTCCTCTCGCAACCACTCAACAAATTGAAATAGTGTAGGATGATTAATGGGCATACTGCTTCTAATAGCATTATGGCAACTTTCAAGTGCATTGGTGGTGCATACCTTTCTACAATAAACATTAGTTAGTTCATTCTTTGGCAACCACTCTCTTTCAAAGTAGAAGAATAAATTTTGAATTTCTGGGCAAAACAAATTCATAAGTTGCTGCAGTTTAAAAACGTTTCATTCACAAATGACACTGGAAGAAATGGCAGAGACATCAATATGCGACAAAAACGTCAAGCTACAGAATTGTTTTTATAAAGATTTGTGTATCCCAAGTGGGGAACGCGCCGTTTTCCTTAATTCGAAAACATTAGTTAGTTCATTCTTTGGCAACCACTCTCTTTCAAAGTAGAAAAATAAATTTTGAATTTCTGGGCAAAACAAATTCATAAGTTGCTGCAGTTTAAAAACGTTTCATTCACAAATGACACTGGAAGAAATGGCAGAGACATCAATATGCGACAAAAACGTCAAGCTACAGAATTGTTTTTATAAAGATTTGTGTATCCCAAGTGGGGAACGCGCCGTTTTCCTTAATTCGTTTTTTTTCCTATACTCAGCAATTAGATTGAGTTGAGGAAGGTGATGATGTTGCTGCACCAATTCAAATACTTCTAAATATGAATAAGAAACAAACTTTTAATTGATGATACCATTGGAAGATTTTCCCCGGGCTCTGCAATCCTTTTCAATGCAAGTCCAATACGTAGTCGCATGGAATTTACTTCTTTTATAAAAAAGATAATCATTATAGAGTAATAATCTTTTTCCTTTAGAAGAAAAAATGTATTCCATTTCAACTAAAATAATACAAACATTGCTGACTCAAGGAATAATAATAGCAGTAACTTTAAAACATCCCAAAATTCTGTGAATTGTTAATGTCAATATTTCAAACTCTAATATTAATTATTAAAGTAAACATTAATTTCAATGATCAAGAACTTAATAGAAATGTTGTCTCTAATGGCATTTAATATTTTGTGACGTAAGACTTGGGGGAAGTGAGACACATCCTGTAGTAAGAAAGTGAAATGTTATTTTAATGCCTTTCTCATATAGTTAATATTTTAACTAGATGTCTCTTAAGAAATGTCCCAACTAAGCTCATTTTAAAGAAAAAGGACTTTTACTGACAGTTGTAAGATAAATTCTGACAACCATAAGATTATGAATTCACTGATGTATGAACCAACCATGAAAAACACTAAATGTTGTTCGTCAAATGACAAACGTCAAAAATAAATCATAACTATAAATGAAATTTACAAAAAATTTGCCTCTACAATTTAATTTTACGTTTTTATGATATTTGCTCAAGTTTTCTGCCTTGCATTATGATTTAGCCTCTCCACTCAGCTATATTTTATGATTTTCATTTTAAAATATATGTAGATTTGATTACCAGCATTATGGTTTTGCTGTTCTTATGTAATTTATACAGTAATGTGATAAAATATAACACCAGCCTTGCCCACAAAAATACCCATTAAAAACGCACTAATGACTGAAGAAATAAGAAAATCATCATAGGACAACCCAGAACATATCAGTATGTGAAAATATTAAGATTAAAAAAGCATCAAAATAGCATTTCTAGACAAAAATATTGTGTAATTGATATGTAGGAAACAAAATTCATATCAGCAGACAGGGTAAAAATGGTAAATCATTCTGCTGTGGCATAAATTTTATGCAAATATTGTTATATTTTTAATAAATTATTTGTTGACTTGGATTCAATAGGTTTTGATGATCATTATTAAATGTTTTTCATTGACTTAGTGTTGTCCTTTTATGTTTTTCATTTGATGGTTTACATTCAATGCTAATATAGTAAGCCTTTGGGATGATGTAATGCATTTATATTAATCAAAATTTAAGTTTGTAAAATTTATGTTTGTGAAATTGTTCATAAAATCTACAATTGTAAAATATGCATTTGTATAATGCTTCACGCTGTTTAAATTTTTAAAATGATTTTTATTAAGCTATTTCTGACCATTGGTGACCAATTTAAATGAAAATGTAATTTAAATTATTGAATGAATATATTTATTTCTTTGAACAGTATTTTGATAAATTTTATATTTAGTTTAAATCATTATCCTGATTTTCAACAAAAAGATAAATGCTGTAATTTTGAACTTGATCACAGCCCTTTGCAGTTAAGAAATACTTAACAGGCCTCTGCAATTGTACTTAGAATTAGTAAAGAAATTTAATGATTTGTGTTAAAGCATTTATGGATTTTGTAATAAATAATTACTAATTTGTTTGTGACTCATAGATTTTAGGGAAAATATGGTTGTTTCTGAAAGCATATCTACTCTATTCCTTAACAATCTTTACAGTTAAGCATATTATTTTCAGATGTTGAATATAATCTCCTAAATGCTCCTATTTAACCTGGTAACAATGAATGGGAATCAGCTCTCTTATGAAACCTCTGGATTTGAGTAGTTAATACTTGAGCACACTACATGAGGGGAATAGAAATCTGGAAAGCTCATGCTAATGCATTTCATTTGCTTACTATTAACAAATAAAATGATAGAAAATCTCATCATTCAGTAATAGCATAACAAAATATTTGCATACCAAACTAAAAAAGCATTTCAATAATGTAATTTCCTCTACCAGGCATTGTCACTATCTATCTATTGTTACTGTATAACATTAGTTGTTACTGTGGGTAAGGATTTACTTGTTGCATACTGCTTGACTTGTTGCTTCTATTAACTTATGTAAACTAGAATTAACCATTCACTATTTAGGTGATGAAGCCATGTGGTAATCTATCCAATGATTGCTGATGGGCATCTGCCTGAAGGTGATCTCCACATCCAGTTTCACCACTTCCTCCATTTGGTTGAGTGCCACATCTCTGCTCAATTGATACAGCTTATGTGTACCCTATCCTAGCTCAGTGCATAATCAAGACATGGCAAAAATTGACTTAAACTCTATTTTCTAAAAGTGTTCTCTCTATTTGCAACCTGACTTGTTACTAGCTGCTCTTTCACTATTACATGTAGCCATTACCAAAATATATTGGCATTTCTAAATACATTAGATTTGAACAGCTTCCTAACTTACATTTATAATTTAATACATGTACAGTCACTTTACCAGTCATTTATTGGTCATTAATTTGGATCTAAAATAATATTAGTATATTTCCTAAGTTTCAGTTATCCAACCATTTGTTGACAATTAATTATTCTAGTACATGTAGTAAAGCATTGCTAGTCAGCTAATCAAAAGAAAACCCCTACACCTAACTTAAGTGCACTTTCCTGGTCTGGCACAGGGACCCTAGAATTGTTCTCTGTGATGGATCCAGACCACTACTAAACACCACTCAATTAGCTCAACATCATATTAAATAATCAAACCATTAAAGTAGAACAAAATAAGAATTCTGAATAAAATTCTTTATCAACTTCTTACAATGTTTCTAATCTATTTATAGTAAATTCAGAAAAGTACCTGTTGATTCAAATTTAAACCTTTCATCTGCCAAGATGGCAGCTAAAAATAATGGAAGCAATTTTGCCCCCTCATTTTGTCAAAAGTATTTTTATTGACTGATACTAATCTCTCTTTTTTGACACATGTTGTTTCTTGGTTGCATAATACAAATAAATCTAAATTATTCTAATTGATTTGATTACAATATTTCTAATCATCTTTTCTTTAATCTTATTCCCATTCTGCTCAATGTTTGTAGCTTATTTTAGATTTGTGTTGGATGATGCTACATGCCCTACTCAGCTTGTGTTATTTTTAGCACAGCTCACTCTCCATGCACTAAGGTATCCGCCTTCTGGATTATTGATTCAGCCTGTTGATTGGCCCACATGGTTTTCTCGAATTCGACTTGTTTTGTCATCTTGAGGACCGCCTCTCATTTGGTTGTTACTGTGTTAGCATATTTTAGGAATCATATTTCTCAAATGTCCTCTGCTATTGGTGTAATCTCTTGGAGTTCATTAATTTTCTGTGAGAATATTTCGTAGTATTTGTGGTATAATTGTATCCCTTTAATTCCTATCATCAATGTCATTTGCACATCAGCCCTGCTTGTATGGGCTAAATCTTCCCTGATCTTGTTGTCATGGTAAAAGAACATGAATACATTTCTTAGACTGTGGATGTTTGCTACGTCTTTATAAAAGAAGCTAATGTTGTCTCTTACTTCTTGCTCAGTTATATCATTGGGGTCGTTCTTGTTAATCCACATCATTGCAATGATTTCAACTCTTTTTGTTACATCATAGTAGCAATACTTCCTCTTCCAAATGTCAGTGCATACAATGCTGTTCACTCTGGAGAATAGCATTATTGCTTTTGGAGATCAATCTTCTATTTCTTTCCTCAGATCATGTAGTTGTATATTAATGGGTTTTCCTTGTGTATACAGTTGGTATGGTGTTATTGTGCCTTCAATGTAGACCCTCTCTCTGTTATCATTTTTTAGCATTATCTCTTTTGATTTTTGTAATCGTCTTGTTCTACTATTGCTTTTGCCTTTTTCTCTGTATTCACATAAGATTTGTATTCATGAAGAAATGTTTTTGCAACTTTGACTTCTTTTGGTAATCTCCATCATGGGAGGACCATTGGTATCACAATAGTTTCTGGCAGTGTGCAGATCAGGATCTTTGTTTCTATTTGCCTTTCAATGTGTGGGTATGGACCTTCCATAGTTGGTGCTGTTGCTAAGCCTATTGTAGCAGGGTAATTCATTTTGCTTCTGGGATGGTGTTCCAGAATGCTTGTGTTAATCCCCTTCTGCTTAGTTTTAATCATATTTCTTCTTTGATGTCTATTCTTGCTGTTATACATTCAACATCTACTGCTAATTGATTGTATGGTTTCAGTAGCTCTTCCAATTCTGTTTGTGTAAATGCTTCCTTGAACATGAGCTTCATTTTTGCCACCATTTGTTGCTCTCTGATGTTTTGGAAGTTCCTTTCTTTGATCTCTCTAGCTTCCCTGGTGACTTTGATCTCAACTAGAAACCATTTGTCATTAGTGAATATCCATTCTATTGTTCTTGCTGGGCTGATTTCTCCCCATTTCTCTAGGTTTATCCTATTGATTGTCTGCTGCGTTTTCAGAGATAACAGTTCTTGTGAAGATGTTAACAACTCCTCTTCTTCCATCATCTCTGCTTGAGATTTCATGACTATTTCACAGACCTCCACTGGTTCTGTTATACCTCCTTGTTTCATCATTTCTGCATTTCATATGATTTTTGTGAATGTACACCATGGGCTATCTCATTCATATCTTTCCATTTCACAGTTGATGGTTTTCTGCACATCTTTCTGTATTAATATTTTCCTGACTTCTTCTGTGCTTGCTAGTTTCCATTTGATGATTTTCAATGTTGTTAACCATGGTTGATGTTCCAGTTGTTTTGTTTGTGTCTCGGATGTTGCTCCCCACATATATTTCTTCATGGGTTCATCAAATATTGTAATTTCGCTCAGACATATCCCTGTCTTGTTAGCTATGCTTATTATTGACATTTTTCCCATCAGACTCTTGTTCATTATCATTCAGCTGAGTATCTTTTCCATCATTTGTACTGGCTTCTCTGATCTATTTGGTGACTCCAGCTTTCCTGTGTGACCTTTTAGTAGCCAGTTTTTTGTTTGCATATTAATTGAAGCTATCACTATCTCAATTTTTTTCGCTTTTGCTAACTTATGTCAGGTGTGCCATGAGATTGGAAGTTTCAATTGCTAATATCCATGCCATTGTTCTGTAGCATATGTCTGGCGCATTTTTCACTTCAAATAGTAGCTGTTTGAAGTCTTTTTTCATGTTAAGCTCATAGGCTTTGTTTACTTCTGTTAGTGCCATTTCTACTGACTTGTGAAATTTTCGTGATGGAGCTTCGATTTTTATTTTTGGCCAACTTTCCTCCACTTTCAGTTGTAGTTTCATATTTTTCCATATTGTTTGGATTTGTTGTAGGTGCTCTTGTCATTGTGTCAGACTGCATTTTATGAATAGCATGTTGGCCTTCTCTATGCCATCTGTGTCTGACATTAGCTCAATCATTTTTGTTTGTCTGTAGAGGTTGATTGCAATGCATGGATCTACCATTATTCTGTAGATTTGTGCCCAGTAGTCTATTTGTAGATCAAATCATATCAATTCTGGGATTGTTGTGCTTCTTGATGTTCTCTCCCACAGGAAGATGTTTTTGGTTTGCATGCATGCTTCTCATTAGTGCTTGGGGATGTCTTTGTTTGTTGATACTGTGATAATCACTACTCTCACTTTCTGTACTTTTGCCATTCTCAATGTTTCATCCATTTTCTTCTCCAAGTTTTTTGTGTATTCTTTTTGTTTCAGTACATGTATAATTGTAAGGTTTTCTTCATCCATGTTAATTTCTGGTATCTCAGCTATTTTGTCTTTGTACGCCATTATGGCTTGCGTCATTTCCAGTGTAAAATCATCATTGAATATGATGTGCACTGTGCTTTGCATATACAATCTCTCCAATGTCTCGTTCATCTCTTGTGGGTAGCTTATGATCACATTTACTTTTGGTCTATTATTCACATTAAGCACTATCAGTAGATTTTTTCCTTCGATTTTTATGACTTTCCATATATGTGCTTTTGTTTCTGGGGATAGTTTTGCAAATGCATTGTAGCACATTCTTGATGTTCCAATAAAGTAGGGATGTAGAGTTTCTCCATCAATTTTAGACATCTGCTTTTCTCTTTCTCTAGATCATATGGTTCTCTCCAAGGTGGTTTCTGAGGAGGCATGTAGCTGGGTCATCCTTAATGGTAATTTGCTGGTGCTTGGTTCACAGTCCAAGGGCTGTGAATCTGTGCTAATAGTTTCTACTGATTCGCCCTTGAATCAGCTCACAGTTACTCCTATTGGCACTTGACCAGTTGTGGTTCCTGTGGGGATAACATTAGCCTTAAATCACTTCCACATCTCCATGGTTCTTCCACCACTTACACCTTCCCCTGCAACTCCCAGTGTCTAACCGCCCTTGAATCAGCGTCATGGACTCTTAGAAAGAAAGTTGAGCTGTGCACCAGTTTTCTGCGTGCCCTTAAATCAGCAGTGCAGATCCCTGGTGGGAGAGGCTTCTTGTCTGTTGGTCTCCCTGCCCTTGAATCAGCCTTGGGGACTACTAGGACGCCTTCTCACTCTATGTTGTCTATTTGTTGGTTCTTCATTCTCATCCCTTCTGCCCTTGTGTCAACATCTGGTTTGAGAACTTCTGCAAACTCTCCTTCTCCTGTTCATGGTTGAGAGCTCCTCTGGTTGTTGATTTCTGTCCACTCTCTTCTTCATTGGTGGATGCATCATTTTCCTCTGATTTCCTAAATGCAGTTAGTAAATTTATATCCCATATTTCAGGGTCATATATAGGTTTATTTCTTGCTGTCCTCTGGGGCAGCAATCTCCAGGTCAAGTTATTGTCTCCAATGTCCACTGTGTATTCATCATCAAATTCTTCTTCCTGTAGGCTATCTAAATCATACATATCATATATAATTTCGTTGCCATTAATTCAGCATATTTTAAATTCAGTGTTGTCATCTATCTTCATCTCTTCAATATCTACTGTTGCTCTCTTCAGGTTTTGAAAATGTAATAGTCTATTATTGTCTAACATGTATTCATTGTTCAGTAGTGTTTGTGTTATCATGTGAGGGCCAGACCATATCATTTTTAACTTCTGGACTTGGTTTGTGTCTGTGAGTTTGATTGGTGTAAACATGTATACCTTATCTCCTACTTTGTGTGTGTTACTGTAAATTTTTTTATTGTAATTACACTGCTGTCTCACTGCTGATTTTTTTATGTTGTGGCACATCATTTTGTGTATCCCTGTGATTTGGTTCTTCAATTGCTTTACATATTCATTGTCCAGCTTTCCACTGAAGTTGATGTATTGCATTGAAAGATGGGTCACCACTTCTCTTCCAAACATTGCCTTGAATGGTGAGACTCCAGTCATTGTGTGCACCAAGGTGTTATAGTAATATTCAATCATTTTGATGACTTCTCTCCATTTGCTTCCCCCCTATCCTTGTTGTTGCTACTCTGATTAGCTTGATTAATGAGTTGCTCCACTGCTCCATTGGCCTGTGGGTGATACACTGTTGTCCATTTGCTTGCAATTTCTAGGAGTTTTGCTATTTCCTGGAAAAGTCCACTCTCAAATTGGGGCCCTTTATCTGTTATAATTGTCTCCATTGGCCTGAGTCATAGTATCCATTCCTTTAGTACCAGTTCTGCTGTGGTTTCTGCCGTGGTATTCCACATTGGGACCATTCTGGCATATTTAGTAAAATTGTCTACCATCACTAGTAGATATTGGTAGCCTTCTGTGTCCTTCAATAACATTTCCAGGTCTATGTGGACTATCTTGTTAGGTTGAGTTGTAATGATTTTTTCTAGTGGCGCCCTTTGTGTTGGGAAGTGTTGTTTGTTATTAAGGAGACATGTTGTGCACTTATTAATGATATCCTTGATGACTTTCCTCACAGCTGTCATTATGAACCTTGCATTGAAGGTCTTCTCCATCTGTGTAATTCCCAGGTGGCCCTTCTCATGTATTTTTCTTATTAGTTCTCTTTTAAAGTAGTCAGGTATCACAATCTGGTTATTGCTGGCTTTGACGCATAGTAATCCATTCTTGTTAATTTTCCATCTATCGCATTTGTAATATCCTGCTGTTATTTTGGATAGTATTGTCTGAGGTTCTCCTATCTTTTTTATGATTTTGCCAAGGATTATGTTATCTCTTTGTTTATCTACTATTTCTTGTTCAGATATCTCTTCCCTCATTAGTATTGGTAGTACAGCTTGGCCTTTCTTATCCACGTTTATCTCTGGCAGTCCTTTGTACTTAGTGTGTGGCAAGAACTGGAATTGTTTCTTCTCTTTGTCTGTTTTTGCTGCGTCTCTCTGGTATTCCAGCAATGATGTCCAGAAGTCTGCATTGTTATGCAGTGTGCCTTTCCTGTGTTCTATTGTGAATGTGAACTCATTTAAGTATTTGATCCACTGTGACACTATTCCAGACTTATCCCTGGAGAACTTTTTTAGCCAGGCCAATCCACTGTTGTCTGTTCATACTCTAAATTCTCTACTGATGAGGAAATGTCGAAATTTCTTGATGCTCTCAATCAATGCGGGCATCTCTAACTTAGTAGAGCCATAGTTTTCTTCACTTGCTCTCAGTTTGCCACTGAAAAACTGAATGGGTACTTCATTTCTTTTTTCATTTGTCCCAATGTTGTTCTGATTGCTACTTTGCTCATGTTGCAATCTAATATGAATTGTTCATTATAGTCCAGTGTATTGAGGGATGGTAGTTTCGCCAGTTCTTCTTTGATATTGTCCAGTTCCTCCTGCTTCTGCCAAGTCAATACAAACAGCACTGATTTTCTCATTAATCTGGTCATCTTCACTGTCTTGCGAGCTATGTTAGGAATAAAAGTTCCATAATAGTTGAAGAATCCCATGATCCTCTGTATGTACTTTTTATTGTTTGGCTTTTCTATTTTCTAGATCATTTCTCTGGCATTGTCCTTCATGAGCTGAATACGATCAAAGATTTCAAAAACATGATATTTGAAGAAAAAAACGCACCTGATATCAGATTCAGAACATCTGCATGACTAATAGCAATATTCACAACACAAGAAAGCAATTTTCACCTACCAATATCTAAAGCAGGGAGACACAGACTTACAAAGGCAAAAAAGTACAAGATTGCAATGGCTCCAATTAATACACAGACAAAGAATTTGTTGTTGAAAAGACACTTTGAGAAATTGACATCCCCGGAAAAATCGAAAAAGCCAGTGCAAACAATTGAAAAAATGATCTACAGACTTATAATAAACCAGAGCCTAATGGGGAGAACATCCACAATAGAAATGGCAAACAGGACAGGAATAGTACCAGAGGAGATCACACTGTTTGATGAGCCCATGAGAAAATCCATGTGGGGTGCCACATCAGGCAGGTTGAAACAGAGCTTTGGATAACAACAAAAAAGATTATCAAAAGGAAAATTGTTAATACCAAAGAAGTAGTCAGAATCATGGAGGAGAAAAATGTTCAACAAATGTTAGAAGAGGAGATGAAACGATACTAGAAGGAGAGTCTGAGGTGCACATTTGTGAAAATAATAAAATGTGCAGAGATGATGTGAAGAGGCGGAATCACAGAACCTGTCAATGTCTGTGAAATGATAATGAAAACCCAAAGAGAAATTCTTAAGGAGGAGGAATTATTAACATCGACAAAACTGATCCTCTCTCTGAAAACACAACAGCAAATGGATAGAATCAACATAGAAAAATGGGGAGTGACCAGCCCAGGAAGTATGATGGAGTGGATCAACACAGATGACGAAAGATTCCTGGTTGAGATAAGAATAACAAAAGATTCAGAAGAAATTTCCTCAAAGAACTACCAAAAAGTTAAGGAGGAGCAAACGGTCGCATCAATGAAGCTCATGTTCATGGAGGCATTTACAAGAACATAGCTGGAAGAACTATTAAAACCTTATAATCAGTTAGCAGTTGACGTCGAATGTATTACATCGAAAATAGAAATGAAGGAACAGATTCAAATAAAAATGAACAGAAAAGGTTTAACACAGACTTTTTGGGACACCCTAAAAGATAGCAAGATGAATTACAGCAACAATTGGATTGGCAACAGCACCAACAACTTCTACAGCCTACAAATCGAAACAAGGATCGTTATCTGCATGCTGGCAGAAACAATATCGATTCTGATGATACTCCTGAGATGGAGAATACCAAAGGATGCTAAAATCGCAAAAGCATTTTTACACGAATATAAAACATACGTCAACACAAAAGAATGAGCCCAAGCTATAATCAAAAGAGATGATTATAAGAAGACAAAAAGAAATCATCCTCAGTAACAACAATCAGGAGCGAGCATATTTGAGGGAGCAATAACTCCCTATCAACTATACACAAAATCAATAAGAGAACAACAAAAGTAGTAATGCTATTCTCGGGAGTGAAAGTTGTAGTCTGGCTCGATCTGTGGGATAAGCAATACAGATACTACGATGTAACAAAATGAGTCGAAATAGTTACCATGATGAGATTGAACAAAAGCGACCTGAACGAAATAATGGAAGAAAAAACATAAGTTTCTTTTATAAGGACGTCGCAAACACCAGAAGCCTCTGCAAGGTGTTTACATTCTTTTATCCAAAAAACACACAAATCCGCGAAAATCTAGCACACACAAGCAGAGCAGACGCACAGATGCCGCTGATGATAGCAATAAAAGGGATCCACTTGTATCAGAAGTATTAGGACATATTTTCGAAAAAGAAAAGCCTCTTGATATTGGTTTTAACATGCGCTTTTTTGAAACTCATTTGTACTTATGTGTTCATTATTTGATGTTTGTTATTAAACGTTGATTAAAAAAAATTGATTTGCAAATCCAAAAAAAAGATGAATGAATTACGAGAAATTACACCAATATCAGAGAACATAAAGGAAGCAAAGTTCCTACATTATCACAGTACCATAACTACAGAGAGAGAAGCAATGTTAAAGATGACAAAACAAACAGAATTCGCGTTGACAAGCTGGAGCAACCCTATTGCGGAAACAATAATACGAAAGGCAGATGCATTAGTTCATGGAGAAAGAGCGGTGCTGAAAATAACACAAGCTGAGGGGGGCGTGTAGCATAATCCAACAATTAAAACTGCAAAACAAAAGAGATTAGTCAGAGAAGATTAATATCGAATTCAATGATGATTAAAAATATTTTTTATTGTAAACTAAAATCAATTTATGTTTAGCATCATTAATTTTGTATATTGCAACTCAGAAACAACATTTACCAAATAGTACTTGTCAAAACCATTTGGCAAAACTAAGGGGGCAATAACGCTTCCATTATTTTTTAGCCATCTTGGCAGACGATATGAAATTCAAATTCGACAGATACTTTTGGATTAGAAACTATAAATAGCATGAAATCAATTAGAGAAACTGTTGAAGTAAATTCTTCGAAAATATTATCTTTAGATTTATTTCGGTTTGCTTACTATTAAATGATGTCAAGCTAAACGCTCGATGCATTAGTAGTGGTGAGGGCACACATCGGGAGCAATTCGAGGGTCCTTGATCCAAGCCACAAAACTGTATGTATGTTAGGGATATGATTAGGAGTTCTTCTCTGTTTAGCTGACTACCAATTCTTTCATTAACATATATGCAATAATAAAACTTTCGAAGAAATGGTTGGACAACCAATCGTAGGTTATTATATTTTATATTAACTAGACAACATAGGCGACCTATAAATAGACCGACAATGAGACTGAGCATGTAGTATTAACTAAATGTAGGCTAGGAAGCTGCAAGTAATTATCTATTTAATTATTTAAAGTAATTAAAGCCAGTAATTTTTGGTAATGGCTAAATAAATATTTATTAAGCAGCTAGTGACACTGCCCGGTTGCAAGTACAAATTACACATTACAAATCGAGCTTAAGTCAGTTACATCCAGCCTTGAGGGGTGCACTGAGTTAGAATAAGGAACACATAATCTACTTCGTTGAGCTGAGGTTTGGAAACAATCCATCAATAACGAAGGTTGCAAGATTTGGAGATCGGAGCCGGCTGGAGGCCTCATGAAAAGATCAAGCCGAAGTAAACTGCAGCATTCAGTCCACACCTAAATAGTGCTTGATTACGATACAGTTAATTAAAGTTAACTAGAAGTATTAACGAATCAAAGCAGTTAGTAAAAGTACATCCTTACTCGCACTTAACATAGAATTACATTCAAAAGAAATTGATCAATATGAGTTAAAGCTTGGTAGCGGATGCTACATTAATATTGTATATTGAAACGCAAGTGTGTGTATGTATAAATTATATTAATAATGTCATATGTATATTTTTTAGGAAAAGAAATTGCGCCTTTATGCATAAAACCATGTTTTGATTTTAACATGTGAGTAGAAAATTTCAACATTTATGTATTTGGATATTAACAAATTAATTAAACACATGGAATTTTGCAATGGAAAAATGGCAACGTAATTGAAAAAATGATGTGTAGCATTTTACATGTAATGTTTTCCAAATTAAACATTGTACACTGTAAATAGTCGAAACACTAGGAATTTTTATGTATAAATTACCCAGTAATTTTACAAAAACATTGTAGCCTTTTAGATGTAATGTAATGCTAAAAATGAATGAAACATTGTACATAGAAGTGGTTAAGCAATTGAAACCCAGAAAATGTTTGCAATGTGTTACTATAAAACACGATGTAATGTACACACATAAGTGTAAGCCATGTAAATAACATGCGATATAGCAATAAAATCATGTAACATAATTAGTCACTATAGCAAACACGTGTTTATAAATGAGGCCTTGAAATGTCACAAAAATAATTCAGTAATTACATTGGAATTATGAATCATTGTAAATTGATTCAGTAATAACTCAATCCGCTAGATGTCGTTGCAAACCCTTCCTCAATATTAACCACCTATAACGTGACATGCCGTCACGACCTCTCGACAAATCAGAATCAAAGTTGTGTCCTCTCATGGACTCGGCTATAACTACTGAAATGTTAAATGTTGAAAGAAAACATTGTAGCTTAGTTTTTTCATTATTATTCAAAAAATTCAAATTCCACTCACCCATTAGCATAATGTTTGTGTTATGACTTAATGCTGTAATGATTTCTTTTTCCATTTGTGCAAAGAAATTGTTCGAATGAGCTTTGTTTGGACAATATGATATATTCATAATCTGCCTACTATTGCATTTAAGTGGGTCTTGGATGTCGACCCATAGCCTTTCATATATGCTATTGTTTGAAATGTTTATTGTAAGTTTAGGTTTTAATTTTTTATCAATTAAAAACATAACACCGCTCCCCTTTGTTTTATTGTAGTGTAATGCATGATTTTTATCTGTTCTAAATAGTTTGAATTTGGAATCATCAATTGATCAGAGGAAATTTGTTGATCATTTGGTAGCCATGTTTCAGATACTCCAAATTTGACCTAAACTCTTGTACGAATTGATTGAATTAATTATAATAAGACTGCAGTTGTAAATTTACATTCAAGACATACCAAATTTCCGTAGACTTTGAAAAAAGCTGAAAACATGATAAAATACTTAAACCGAAATGGGTATTTGCAATGGTCGTTGGAGTATGTTATACACAAGCAAAATTTACTAACTATTCTTGCTGTGACTATATTTTTAAAGCATCAAGAATTCATGTAAATGTAAACATTAGAATTTTAGTGTATGATACAAATGAAGCCGAAACAAAATCAAACTTGATTCAAATAAAACAATGAGCAAATGTAAACTAGTACAACAATCTATAGTTTTATGTCGTAAATATATGAAGTATTCTTCTCAAATACATCAATTCACATACTATTCTAATCGATGGTTCATATGAAGCAATAAGTAATCGTAATGGAGTGATATTGCATTGTAACGAAGGGATTATTGAATATCATCATTTAAGGTTTACAAATAGACGCTTCAAACAATTGATTTCATTTGCAAAGTAGAATAATCGGATCAAACAAACAAAACTTTTATAAAAAGTTTCCATGGAACAGATTTGTATGAAAATGAAAAAATTTCCGCTTAAATCATGTAGGCTTTTAAAAAAGCCTTCAACACAGGCAGGAAAGAGCTACTTTCTCTTTCTAGAGAATTCGACATTGTCGACCAATTATCACCTCTTGCGGAAGGGAAACCTCTAAAACGACATACAGACTTAGAAACATTACTCAGAAAATATCATCAAAACTCAAAGTTTAAGTTTGATTATGATGTATACCACATTTCCCTATAGAGATTGAATCAACACTCACTCAAGCTCTGACGGGTCATAATTTTTAAATCATCATCCAAGTAAAATATCAGATGTCTCACCATTCTGTAGTAACAAACGATGCCACGAGATTGAAAACATTGACCATATTGTATTTAGATATCCATGATATAACACAAGACGACTGGATTTAGTCAATCAATGTAAGAAGAATGAGATACCCTTTACTTCTATGAATAACATCATCAATAATTCCTCTAAATTGTATGCTCTACTCAGATTTCTTAGGAAAATAAAAATGAATTGCATCTCGCCATATGGTTAATTTAGTTAATTACCCCCTTTTTTCAATCATTCTTTATTGTCTGAACCACAAATCTCCTTCAATTGGAGAGTTTTTTAATTGTTCTAATATTGATACCTTTAAATAAACTTGTGCTATGAAAATCATTTGTAAATATGCTGATTGTTTTCTTTTATTTCTTCCTTGATTCCTTTGTTATCGTGCTATATTTATAGCTTTTTGAAATATATATATATAATGATGTCTTGGTTTATTAACTAGTATAATTTTTTAGGAAATTTACTGCATTAAGTCGTTACAAAATTTAATGGAACTTTATTCATTTGATGCAAATACAGTCTAAAGAAAATAATACTAATTTATTCAAAGATAATATACAGGGATAACAGCATGTGTGTTGTTAACAGCAAATCCAATTGGCTTCATACAACAAAGCACATTTATATTGTGTTTTGCTATTTTAGGCATACCAAAAGTGCAAAGTGAGTTAATTTAAATTTATGCATTATTGAATATTATTTTCAATTCATCAATTGAAAATAACATTATATTGACATACTTATTAAGCAGAGTTGTTCTGATGACATACATTTTGCATCTAATTAGGATTTGTTCTCCCTCGTGCAAATTAGTGAAGAATTTAATTTAACTTTTGCAACCATTAGCAACTAACTTCAATTGTTTAGTAATTGTCGCAGTTTTAGTTTATTAGAATTCTAGCAATTAACTTTTTGAAGTAATTGTGTGCTTATCCATAAGTTATGGGTCCTGCTAATCAACAAAGTTTTCTATGAATCTGAATTCGAATTTTGAGTGTATATTAGTTAAATTAAGAACAAATAAAATTCAAAATATCAAATTTAAATTTTGTGCATTGCAAAGTACATAATTTTGAAAAAACTTAACAGCAAAACTGCCTGCTGTAAACATTAACATTACATATTGATGTTAGCATTAAGTTTGCTACCTCTGATAATATACAATGAAGATTCGGCTGTTTTCAGTGTCATTTGATCTTGAGTTCTGCATAATACTCTATAATTCAACCCATAGTCACAGATCTTCACGTGACCATGAGAATAGTGAGAATTACCAACAACATTGTAAAGCAATTTTAATCGGATTACAGCTGCTCAACAACTGTACTAAAAATCAATGACATAAATTAAAGTTTAAAGTGGATCTCATTTATTTGACTTAAGCAATCAGTTATAATGGATTAAAATATACTGATTGCAGAAAGTATTCTATTTCTGGAATCGATGACATTATTAAAAAAACACTATTTCTGTGTTAATAAACTATGGTATAAATTCATGAAATTCTACTGGAACAAAATGAATTAACTATCATTGAATACGTAATATATTTCCAAAATGCGGTTTTATAAAGCCACATTCTAGTCAAATTATTATTTCACTTTGATATGTAAAAACCACTTGAAACATGATCGGATTCTATGTATTTACAAAAAAATATAAATTAAAGAATGACACTGAAATGCATTAATTGTTTAAATATTTTTTTTAGAAATTTAACAAAAAGTTCTGTATCACATTCTATTGCCACGCCCCCAATTGTGTCTCTGTGGTTCATCACGCCGAGCGTTTTGTGAGGGTCTACCAAAACCATGCACACCACCAACATTGCTAGGAAGAAATCTGTACCTAAAATAGGGCAAACTAATATCAAGTAATGTTTATGAAGAAAAATACATAAAAATATATATTTTTGTCATAATAATCATTATATTATATAGAGGATGACCACATTTTTTTCTGAAAAGAGACCTGTTTCTAGGCAATAAAAATTAAAAATACTCGAATTCCCATTATATATCAATTAATATGCTTTCTACATTACAGATAATAAGTCATATTAAGAGAATCCTGTAACATAAATATTATGTTTGAGCAGAAATTGGTGACTAGCAACATAGAATTAACCAATATGAAACATAAATTGACAAAGACAGCATAATTGTACAACAATCTATAGTTTTATGTCGTAAATAGATGAAGTATTCTTCTCAAATACATCAATTCACATACTATTCTAATCGATGGTTCATATGAAGCAATAAGTAATCGTAATGGAGTGATATTGCATTGTAACGAAGGGATTATTGAATATCATCATTTAAGTTTTACAAATAGATTCTTCAAACAATTGATTTCATTTGCAAAGTAGAATAATCGGCTCCAACAACTTTTATAAAGACGTTTACATGGAAAAGATTTGTATGAAAACGAAAAAATTTCCGCTTAAATCATGTAGGCTTTTAAAAAAAGTAAGTTAACAGACGCGTTTGTAGTTGATTTTAAATGATCATGGTTAACTGCTTCTCTATTGAAAAAATTTAGTCAAACAATGTGATGTATGCTTACAAATAATGTATATTTGATTAATTCAAAATTAAAAAAAACGCAGTATATATTAATGTTGCGGCTTACATTGTAATGCATATTTCAGCATTATTTAATGTAGTAATTGTAAATTAAATCCCACGCATTTGTACACTGACGATGATTTACAAATCGAAACCGGTTGGAAATATTAAATTGAGCACGTTAGTTTATTTATATATATATATATATATATATATATATA
>CABFPE010000037.1:2175924-2189592 GCA_900660155.1 Hofstenia miamia | reverse complement strand
CTATATATATATATATATATATATATATATATTTATATATATATATATATATAGCTGGAAAAGGCGTTATAGTTAAGTCATTTACATGAAACTAAACAAGCTGATTAAACAAAGGCATACATAAATTGTGGGGTGGATAGCAAGGTTCGTCCTCCAAATTCTTGAGGATATTTGAAAGCGATGAAATAGTACAAGTGTCCAACAAATATACCAACTAATTGATCAAAACCACTAGAAACGATGACATTTCAAATTAGTTGAAAAAGAAATAATACCTTCCTCTTAGAATAAAAAACAAAAATAATATCCATGGTAAGTAGATAGCTTTAAATTGAGTTCCAAACCAGAAGCGCACAATGGTATCCTTATTCACAGTACACCAAAGATACAGCACTGACATCACCATAAGATCCATTAGCAGCTATAATGAATTAAACACTGAAAGACTGCAATATAGTACAAAATCATGTTTTTATCTTAATAGCAAGTAACTATATGTAATAGTTATTGAGGGTCAAGCCCTTACAAAAAATAAAAATTACCATGAATTGCGCGAAACAAGCTATTATCTAAATGGACATATGAAAACGAAAAACAAAAACTGTTTCTTACAACAATCAACAACCACATAAACAACAATGCAAAGGCATAATCGGCAGGTCTTCCCATAAACAAACCAGTCTCCAATTGAGTAGAATAATTATACAAAAAATAGAGATTCATTAAATAATGAAATCCCGTTTGCGGTGATATGGGATAAAATAATACAGCTGTAAAAGGTCGCCATATCTAAATATTGTATAGACAAAAATATTAAATAAGTTAAATACATGAAATTTGTGTATAAGAAGCTCTGGTATG
The DNA here is from genome assembly GCA_900660155.1 of Hofstenia miamia. Classification (NCBI taxonomy): domain Eukaryota; kingdom Metazoa; phylum Xenacoelomorpha; order Acoela; family Hofsteniidae; genus Hofstenia; species Hofstenia miamia. Next base: position 2,188,731 of record CABFPE010000037.1, on the reverse strand, counting down.
AGGACCAATGACATAGGATTAACTAAACCCAATCTTCCCAACAAGGGAAATACTACAGAACCAGTGAACCAATACTTGCTGATAATCGGAATACTGCGATACCAATCTCCAATATCATTTGACATTACCCTACTAAAACAAACATTTCCCAATAATTTTTAGAATATTCAATATGTAGTATTTTAAGCAATATTTTTACTTCTAGTGTTGAATAATTGTAATTTCAAGTGTTAAAAATATACCAACGTTTGATGAATGTATTTGATAAACTATGATGTACAAATTTAATGTTTCAAAGTTCAATAATTGAATTACAATATATTGGGTTTTAGTATTAGTAGTTAGTTACAGATAACCTACTAAGTCTATTTAGCATTTGAAAACTGAAATCGAAAGAGTTAAAATTTGTATTAGGGCAGTAAGATATTTGAAGGTTAATGATATTCAATGCAATATGATAGTTGAACAAAAACTAGCATTCTACAGCATTTCAATGCTATATCTTCTTGCCAAATTCTTAGAAGTAAATATTACACATGACGTGCAACAAATACTACTAGTTAGTGCAAACTATTCAAATTGTTTCATTGCTGCACAATGAGCTTGTGTTGGGAAATGCACTATTTTTAATGACAATTTATCAATACTCAAATTGTTTGATGCATATAGTTTCTATTCGTTTGAACTCATTGTTTTAACCTTAAACAGCCTGGCGTCCTTTTTAAAGGACAAACCGTTTTCCACATTTAGAAAGAATTTTCTCCAAGCCTACTTCCAAGTTTGAAAATCTTGGGGCATGGGTAGGTCTATTGGGAAACATACTTTAATGCAATGTTAAAAATTTCTACTAAAGCTTATTACTGTGGCAGAGGTTATTGAGAGATTAACCAGTTTTTTTTGAAAATTTCGAAATTTTAGAAAAGAGTTAACTTCTCTCCATACCTAGTGTTCATTTAGAAAGTTTTGAGCCCATGGAGGCAACAAAGAACTTCGAGCGTTTCTTTATATGTGCAAAGATATTCCAAACCCACTGAGGTTCAAAGTCACTATTGTTCCGATTTTTCAACCATCAAAATACAGTTCGCTGACCACGTATGTCGTACTACAAGATAAATATAGCAGTGGTGATGAATGCGTTGCTATTAGAATTTACTTTTTTATAGAATAATAATGAACGACTTTATTAGCCACTGAAGGCAAAAGGATCCAGGTCCAATTTGCAAGTTAGCAAACGATTGAACAGGAGGAGAATTTAAGAAGAGCGTCTTTGTATGGCAAAGCACGCTTCTGAAACGGCTCCATGGAATGGAACAAGACACGAGAAAGTCGCCAACAGGGAGAAGAGTAGAGAAGAATGGGGCGAGGAATAGACTTGAACAGAGAGAGTTTCAAGAAGCATGAATTTTTAAAAATTAACAAAACAGATTTAACAGTAATAAATGTGGGAGATGATCCACTATTGTGGCGAATTAAAACTGAAAGAATAACAGATCTGAACTCAATTCTGTTTGTTTTTACTGGCTTGTAATAAGAACTAAAACTGAAATACAATTAAAATGGACGCAGTTTACGTCTTGAGTGCCGCTTTTCCTGACATTGTTAAATTTGAATAAAGGCAATAGAATAATTTCGTATTTCATTTGGCCATGGAAACCCACTATAGTCCATATCGTCATGCAGATTTCAAAAAACCACTAAATATTATTGATCGAAAATCTTTAAGTATCACAATAATTTTCATAGTGTTTGAAATAGTTGTCCAACTTTTTAGTATATATATTTAATCTTAAGCTAACTTATAAATTTATTCAAATATTTAAGATAATTAATAGGACCGCTAGAACGATTTAATACATTTCAAATTTTAAAAATTTAATGAATAGATAGAACTTTATTAAATTTCTAAAAATAGTATAATTGAGGTTTAGTTAATCACAATGATTAGATAATGTGAAAACATTGAGATCACAATAAGGAAAAGCAAAATATTTAAATTTGATGAAAACGGCAAGATATTTTCTATGCGCTAAAACTGTGACAGTAAAAATGGCGTTCTTTTATAACGAAAGAAGTCGTAGATTCTAGGAAATTCACTTGGGAACAAAGTACTTATAAATGTACATGATCCCGTGCAACACTAATGGCGTTTCTGTTCAATTCAGATATTCAAGCTGTAGTTGTAATCAGACTTGTCAATGAGCCGTAATTTCTAAGCTCGGCTAGACTCCTTTAAATTTTGAGTAAATTCGGCTCGCCACAGAAAATCTTTCAATGAGGCTCGTTTCATCTCGGTATTTTTTCAATTGCTCTTCCTATTATTTCCTATTATTTAAAAACATTTCTAAATTCGGACAACCCAGACATCAGTTCCGACATAGACGGGGTTTAAATTCAAAAACGACGTTTCAAAATTCGAAAAACCGTTTAACATAAGGAATGAAGAGTTCAATTTCGAAAACAAATTATTCAAACTCAACACCTTGCTTATGAAATAATTTTAATACATTTATAACAACGATATTTCATACTTCTATTGCATTAAATTTTTTTACAAAAAGTACTATAAAATTTAACAAATTTATAATGAAATAACACATCCGATGACTAAATCAAAATTCAATTGCAAGCTCTCCTTTTACTCAAATCAACAGAGCTTCTATGAGCGAGCACAAATTCATATTTTAAGGACAGAAATGCCATGACGTTTAACGTTGATTTTGTACTTTTTGGTGCTATTTGAAAAACTAAATTGTCAAAAATCTAAAATTTAATGGAAACTTGTTCAAATCTTGTGAGGATATAGATTGAGATGTTCAATTTTTGCAGTTACAAGGTACATGCAAGGCAATTCGAGACTTTCATATTTTGGTCTCAGTCTCGAAAAAGCTGGTCTCAAGTCTCAGTCTCGATGAGACTTGAAAAAAGGTCTCAGTCTCGTCTCGAATCAAGACTGTTATTAGTCTGGATTAAAACTTTAATAAAAAATTATGTTTAAGTGAAAAAAAGCAATAGATTTTGTATTTTAATTTATTTAAACATGACAACCTGGAAATTTAAAGCACAATTTTTAAAATAAATAATATTTTTTAGCTTGTTTAAATTTATTTTTAGCTTGGCAAAAGTGTTTGTAGCCTTCGAGTCTCATTGTCTAAATGAAAAAAGTCTCATTTCTCGACTAAAAAATAAAAGTCTCGGTCTCGAATTCCCTGGTACATGCATATACATTGGTGACGTAAACCATTATCAACTAAGTACATCATCTACTCTGCATTATCTGAAGCTCAATTTTCTGAAATTGATATTCTTCTATTAAATAAAACTTAGATACCTTTCTCTAGCATTCCATGAACGTAGAGTTTCATTTAATTCGAATATTTAATCTAATACACGGAATATACATTTTAATAAATTAACGTACGTTTTGCTTATTACCTTAAATACGTTAACAATAACCATTCAATCCTGTATTTTACTAATTAATGATTTATATTATCTCTTGTTTTATTTCGAAACAACGCTTATTGATTCAAAGCTCATATGATAAGGAAAATACAATTTGCATGGTATTACCCCCTTAATCAATTAAACTGCAGATAAAATAAATGTGAATTTACAATTTAACAACCAAAACAATAAATTGCAAAATAAATTGCAAGATAAACTTCATCTTAGCTCACTTTTTTTTAATACAAATTGAGTGGATTTCGGGAACCAGATATCTCCAAAATTTAAATAAACAACTTTCAGAAACCTTATGCAGTAAATTAATAAAGAAATTCACATTAAGGATCAAAGTTCAATGGAAAATGTTGAATATTTAAAAAACTTAAAAATTGAATGAAATCATTAATGCGTCATATTTTGATACACATTTGTGAAAATGATCGACGTAACTTCCTGGAAAAGCTTTTTAAATTTATGGAGATGGACTCAGCACAGAAAATTACACTTGAATCGATAACAACCTTAGTTGCAATTTATTCAAACTATGGCTAATAAAAAGTTTAACCAATTATAAAATTGTAACAAAAATTAGAATATGCTTGCAAGTTTTTAATTAGATGTTTTATTTAAAGCAAAAAATCTTGATTTCAATTTCAAAAATATAAAAAGTAATCACACGTCATGTCTCTTCAAAAATTTAATGTAACAGCAAATGTATGATGTCACAGAAATTTAAAAATTCTTAGCAACATGATTTCAATGAAATTGTAACTATATATTTGAAGGGTACCTGAAAACTGTGCACACAACGTGTTTATGCACACAACTTTTACCATGCCTAAATTGCCATTTCTAGCATTATGTTATGACATATTTAAGCCATCAATTAGCTAAACATTTCAATTATGATACCTGAAAGCTCTTCATGATTTTCTTCGACTGAAGCAATTTTTAAATGTGTAATACAATAGTTTATTGTAGATTAATATTCTCCTAGTACTATTGCCTGATACAATAATGAATTTCACTTTCCATATAACAGAAAGTGTTTTCTTACAATGTAGAGTATGATTTATTAATTTGATATTCCTTCTTACATTTAAGCCCATTGGATTTTCATGCAAAGCTTAGTATTTTTATAACCTCTAAGACATGTAGATTTCAAATCTGAGTGTAGAATAATCAGCATTAATCTACATAAAAAGGTGATCACAAAACTAAAAAGCAATTTAATACATTAATTTATTTTGATTATGCTTTTATATCAATTATAATCTATTGTAAATATAAGTTATGTTATGGAAAAAGTGCCTGTTGGTGGAAAGAGGATCAACAGAAATGATTAGCTAATTAATAACACTTTTTGTAAATGTTAAAAAATGAGTTCATATGAACAGAAACAATAGACAACGTGAAATCAGGTACATGTTGTATTGTTTGTAAAGTGTTGTATAAAAATACTGTGAGAAGAGAAACAAGTGATGAATTAACTTGTTTGGATTTACCCTTTGTTGCAGATCAGATTTTATTAATATATTAATGGAAAGCTAAATGTTTGGGCAGAGGAGGAGCTATTCAGGGACTCTCAATGTGCAAATATCAGCCAGTTGGGAGGCATCTCAAAATCTACAGTCAAAATCAGCTTTAACATAAGCTTTACTGGTCTGCCTTGTCTAAGGAATAACAGAAACCAATGAACTATATGAAATGGTAACAAAAATTCTACAGGAAATCCTAGATGAAGAAGAACTGCTAACCTCAAGACAATCACTACTATACCTGAAAACACAGGAAAGTCAAGTGGTGAGGATCACATAATAGGAATGATTCCTTGTTCCAATCCACAAACCTGCATGCAAGTTAGTGTAGAGTCACTCAGGGCCTCTATTTATTTTATTTTTATTTATTGTCACTCTCTTTAATTAATTTGTTGCTATTACCATCATTTATTAGTGATTTTTATTAATTTTTAGAGTTTCGAACTTAGTTTTCGAATTTATTGTAATTGTCCCCTCAATTAACAGGTACATGTAATTGCTCATTTAGTTTGAGAGGGAAAAAGTGAATTTTGTAAAACAGTAAATATTTACCTTTTCTCTGTATAAAATAGGGAACTTATTGTAATCATTGTCAAATAAATCTTGTTCTCACTGGATAACATTTGCTCTTTTATCTTTATTATACTGCTAACCTTTTTAGATTCAGTATTAGATGATAATAAACTTGTAAGATCTGGTGATAATGTGGGAGGAACTCCACTGTGCCAGGGGTGATAACTCACTCCTTGACAGATGTGAGCCCATATTGTGGTCACTTTAAGGCTATTTGTAGGCATAGGAAATAAAAGAACTTCACTCTTGATCAATCTCATATGCACATAATATATATTATGCTGTTGGTGTATGTGAATACATGGTAATTACATGTTGTTACTATTTATTATATGAGCTGAGATAACAAGAACATTGAGCTAAATTTGTTTTATTGAGCTAGAAATTAAACTTGAGATACACAATTAGCACCTTGGCTGGTAAGGATGGTTTCTAATGATTTGGCATCAGCAAGATGCTGTGTAAATTGGTTGCTAGCTGGAATGCCTTCATGGAAATGGTATCAGTTCTTTTTTCTACAGTGAAATTAGTGAACTACCAATCTTCATTTGTTTTGTTAGAGTATGGGCTGCTCTCAGCAATGGTAATTTTTTGCAACCTTGTACTGCTCAAGCTGCTAGACATGCCCTGCAATTCTACATGGTGACCCTGAGGTGATACAGAACTGATTCTAGTGTTTTCTTATCATATTTGGTTTTGTTTTTCTGCTGGGTGTGAGTCAGCTGGGATGGATTTCCCCTGACCATGATCTAGTTCACCACCCATCAATGTACAACTTTACCTCATAAGTAATTATATATTTTCAATTCTGCAATCTGATGATGTTACTGAGCCTTGATTCTATTCTTACCCATTCTTAGTGCTGTATTGGTGTTGTCTCATTATTCTAGAATTTGGAATTTGTTGTACCTATGCCCTGCTACCATCTGTCAGTTGCTTTTATTTCTCCTACACAGTTGGATGTTTCTCCTACATTATTGGAATTATTATTGGAACCTTTTCTTTTACTTTACTTTTACTTGTTTACTTATTCTTTTTCTTATGGATATGGATTTTTCTATTTCTTGTAATGGGACTCCCACTAAGTGTTTCCCCTGTGTGAGTGCTGGATTTAATTCTTTTGTTGCTTTACCTACTCCTACCCCCACCAAACCTGTTTCTGCCATGTCTACACCCTCCAAAGTCTTCTTGCAAGAGACTCCTACTCCTGCTACCTTGTCAAACCTGTTTATTTCATATAAGCCATTGTCACCTCCTCCAGAGTTACCAACAATTGAAGTCAATCAGCTTAGAGAAGCTCTTTCAGAGCAGATCTCCCAGCGCCATTCCTGTGAAGCCCGCCTTGATGCATTGCAAGTAGAGCTGCAACAACAAGCCACTGAAGCTTGGCAATGTGAGAGATTCTTGCTCAACTCAATTTCAGCATTGGAGATGCAAATTCAGGAATCAACCCCATGTTCTCCACTGATCTCAACAGAAGAACCTGAATATGTAACCCATGCCTTTTTGGACAATGCTCTAGATGCTCTCTCTGAAAGGTTTTCACATATTATATCACAGACATTTTCCACTCACTTTTCTCATGCTCAGATATCACAGACATTTTCCACTCACTTTTCTCATGCTCAGACAGCACCTGCAACGTCCCCAGTGACACCACCATTTATTACCCACATTACCTCTTTTACAGTTGGAAGCCCTACATTTACTCAGTCTGCTCTCTTGCAAGTTTCTACACTAACTACCATAGCTATGACAGGCTCTTGTACCCCAAGCACTACTGTAGTGCCTACAGTGCCTGTTAGTGTAACAGTTACTACAACTGCTACAATTGTTCCACCTCCTCCTCTGAGTAAACTTATTAGGTCTACCACAACTCGTGGACCATGCTTTACCCAGGTTATTCTGCCCACAGAAGCATTAGGAAGTAAATCAGCAAATCTTTTCAATTGGCACTCAGTGTTGCCCAAATTTACTGGAAAGATAAATGAAATTTCACAATCATTTGAAGAGTGGCTCTTTCTTTTCAAGCTCATGATGAAGCAATATAAAACTACCCAAGATGCTGCTGCTGCACAATTCCCCATGTACCTTCAAGGCCTCACATACAATCAGTACATGATGCTGGATAGAGAACTCAAAACAAATTATCAATTACTTATTGGGCACTTTGAGGACCACTACAAAGTGCCTCACATAAAGCAGCAGTACAATATGCTTTTATGTGATCTCTCCTTCAAAAAGGGAGATGATGTCAGGACCTATATTACTCAGGTTGATAGACAGTTTTGCCTCAGCAAGTTAACACCAGAATACTTGCAACATGATCTCTTTTTGTATATTTGTCAGGGATTCCCTTCTACCATTAGGAGCTGCCTCAAACTGAAATGCAATCTGGAGGACAACTTAAATTCCTTTATTAAGAAGGCAATCAGTATCATCTATATGTTCCATACACAACTTGCATGAAGAGAGGTGCTGGTGATCTAAAGACAGGTCAAACTGCCTCAAAGACACTGACCTCCTCAAGTTCTCCTGTAGTGCAGAAGAAATCAGATAATGAATGACAATCAGCTCACATTCAGACACAGAGTGGGGCAGTTATTCATCTAATAGCAGATGGAGATGGTTTCATCATCAATGAGCCATCAACTGAAGTGTGTACTCCCAACACCCTGGTCAAGTCTGTCAGTCATTTAAATTAGATGGAGCACTGCCTCCCAAAAATTTTGTGAATGATGTTTTGGTGATAACCTTGTTACTTTGTACTAACATCATCCCTGCAGACATGAATGGATTGTTAATCAATGCTACTATTGATATGGGAGCCTCTGCTTCTATAATAAGCAACACCTGTTGCAACAAGCTTTGCCTGCAAAGAGAGGATTTGTTACTGTCTACAGCATGCTTGTTGGACGCTTCTGGGAACACTATTTCACTGAAGGGTCAAATAAACAATCTTGAGTTATGTATTCACCAAGAATGCTTCCTAGTGGACCTTATTGTCATTGATACCTGCAATTGGCCCTTGCTGTACAACATCATTCTGGGAAAAATTTCCTTGAGAAGAACGCCTGTGCAATAGATTACAGAACTAACACAATCTCAATCCACAGCATACAACTGTTTGCAACCAAGAAATTTTACTAACATTAACTGACAACATTGTTGTGGAACCTTGGCACTGGTGTAGAATCATTGGCTGGTAGGGAAACTTAACTAGAAACTTAATTGACTCTGCAGAAGGTTTGAATAGGGTTTACATAACAGCCACGATTCCAGAAAAAGGAATAACACAGAATTTATAACATATAGATGTAACATTGGTAATTCATCCAAGTAACAGAACTAGTTTTAGGTAAGAACCAAGATGACCAATTCCTATGGCTTCCAGCCAAAGCAGAACATCCAGAAGTAAAGTGCTTAACCTATTGACTGGTGCTACCCTATTTGTCTCACTTGCTTAATTTCTATCTCAATTCAGAAAACACAAACTCTCATTTTCATTGTTATCTCTCAGCTCACTATTAAATAATCTGTAATTGTCAGATATTCATGCTAGCCCACGGCATGGTATCATCACAGTGTTAGATTTTATAAGTGCATGTATGTGTTGAACTATGAAAGAGAGATTTATTATTTCCTTATACATAACCNTCCCAACACCCTGGTCAAGTCTGTCAGTCATTTAAATTAGATGGAGCACTGCCTCCCAAAAATTTTGTGAATGATGTTTTGGTGATAACCTTGTTACTTTGTACTAACATCATCCCTGCAGACATGAATGGATTGTTAATCAATGCTACTATTGATATGGGAGCCTCTGCTTCTATAATAAGCAACACCTGTTGCAACAAGCTTTGCCTGCAAAGAGAGGATTTGTTACTGTCTACAGCATGCTTGTTGGACGCTTCTGGGAACACTATTTCACTGAAGGGTCAAATAAACAATCTTGAGTTATGTATTCACCAAGAATGCTTCCTAGTGGACCTTATTGTCATTGATACCTGCAATTGGCCCTTGCTGTACAACATCATTCTGGGAAAAATTTCCTTGAGAAGAACGCCTGTGCAATAGATTACAGAACTAACACAATCTCAATCCACAGCATACAACTGTTTGCAACCAAGAAATTTTACTAACATTAACTGACAACATTGTTGTGGAACCTTGGCACTGGTGTAGAATCATTGGCTGGTAGGGAAACTTAACTAGAAACTTAATTGACTCTGCAGAAGGTTTGAATAGGGTTTACATAACAGCCACGATTCCAGAAAAAGGAATAACACAGAATTTATAACATATAGATGTAACATTGGTAATTCATCCAAGTAACAGAACTAGTTTTAGGTAAGAACCAAGATGACCAATTCCTATGGCTTCCAGCCAAAGCAGAACATCCAGAAGTAAAGTGCTTAACCTATTGACTGGTGCTACCCTATTTGTCTCACTTGCTTAATTTCTATCTCAATTCAGAAAACACAAACTCTCATTTTCATTGTTATCTCTCAGCTCACTATTAAATAATCTGTAATTGCCAGATATTCNCCTGTGCTAGTGAAAGCACTCCCGAATTTTTGCCGATCTTAAGCAATAAGTTTCATAAAGATAATAAATAAATAGAAAATACAATGGTAAAGACAGCAGTTGAGAGTAGATAAAATCTATTCAGCTACCACTACATTTTCCTCAGGTTTTATACATATGTTTAACTATTACCTGCCTTTGTTTACAATAATCAGATGTCAATGTAGTTTAACATGATCGAATTCTTTTCTCTTGCAAAATTATATTTGAGCAATAATAAGCACCATTGAGGGGACATCAAACTAGCAATAGTAACCTAAGATAGAAAATAGCTACTAACGTCATAGTGACATAATAATACAAAGTAAAGTTTTAAAAGAATAAAATCAACAAAATCCCTGAGTGACTCTACACGCCCCCCCTTGCTCAAATTAATTTTTGGCTAGCAGTTGAAGGGCTGGCCTAGAAACAATATTTTGTGTGGCCACAATAATCTTTGTAGTGAGTTCACCATCCCATGTTGTGCCTTCCGCATAGTGTGCCTCTTGGGTTATTTGCATAAGTACTTCTCTTTGCGTAACCACCTTGTCCCTCAGCTGTAGAAATTTGATGGTTGGTATTCGATTACTAATGGGACAGTTTCTCCTAAGGTTATTCAAACATCTGGTAAATGTATCATAGAACTGCTCATAAAGCTGAAGGCCTTTTAGTGCAATCATTAACGTCATCATCGCATCAATGTCAGACATATGAGCATCATCAGCACTAATCTCAGTGTCAGGGTAAAAATGTAAAAAGACTTGTTGCAAGGACCCCATGGTAGTCGCATGATCAACAAATAGCAAGCAGTATTCTTGAACTTGACTTAGCGTCATCTCTTCCGGATCGGATACATTGGCTCATATCATTGTGATGATTTCAATTTTCTTCATTACGTCATAGTACTGAGGTACTGTTTCAACATTGTTTATCCACATTAAATCTCCCACAGCCTGGAAGAGGATAAGGACACGTGGCTGCAGTGTGGTGAGTTTTTCCAGTGTTGCTTGTAGTTGCATATGAATCAGTAGTCCTCACATAAAAATATCAGTTATAGTTAACATGCCATCAATAAATACATGCTCGGCATTTCCTCCTGTGATGAGTTTCTCTTGTACAATTTTATACTCACCCATTCTACTAGCTTTAACAGCTTCTGATTTACTATTGACAAAGTTGGTCCAATTGGATAACTGAGCAGCGACCTTCTTTTTAGGCTTTCATACTTTCCATTTTGGCTGGATTAGTGGGGTTTTGATCGTAGGTGGTGGGATGCACAAAATATTTGAAGTTTTGATCTTCTTCTCCATTTCACTGAACTTTGCATGAGAGGCTAAAGTGGCTGTTCCTATTGTTACTGGATAATTTCTACGGGTGTCCTTGATGGTATCCCAGAACTTTCCTCAGAGTCCCTTTTGTTGTAAGCATTCAATCTGCTGTGTGAAGATTCGTACTCAAGAAGTAGTACATTCTACATCCAGAGCAACGTGTCGCCCCAGGGATTGTAAAATGACTAACTCCTCCTTGGTGAACATCTCTGTAAGACACCACTTCATTAACAAGAGGACATCTTTATCATGGCTGTTGACCAGGACTCTCTGCTGCATGGTAAGATCATTGAGAAATTCACTCAGATCATGCTTGACCATTAAAATATGTTCATCTTCTGTTACAGACCATTTTGGCCTCAGTTTAGGAGAGATTACATTACCTCCAAATTTTCCTAAGTTAACTTTTTCAATCAAGTCACAAATATGGGGAGACATTTGTACCGCGGAAGATGATTGTAGCTCCTCCTCTTGGAAAAATTGCTCTGGTGTCCTCATCACCAGATTGGAAATGGTGATGGGAACAATCTTGCCTTCCTTGTTAACATGCCTAGCTGATTTGATAAATTGACCATACCCACATTCATGATACTTCATTTGCTGCATGTTGAATAAAATTTCATTTTTACCATATAAATCAAACTTGGTGACTTGATCAAGAAATTGTTTTGTTGATCCAAGCAATCTTTCTACAAATCTTCTCGTACTCAGGGGAGTGTTATCAGAGTGAAATATGGCGAATTTTGTCTCAGCTGTGGCACCCCACATGTACTTCTTTACTGTATCAGAAAAAATATTGATGTCTGACGGACAAATCCCAAGTTGATTGCTAGTTAACATAATCAACATCTTACCAGTAACACTGCTTGCCCCCACCAGTCAGGCATAATATTTTTCAAACTTGTCCATGGCGCATTTCGTTTTTCCAGGGAAAGAAGGAGGACTACACTTATATAGCAGCCAGTTTTTCACTTTCCATGTCAGTGGGCACATGGCTAATTTGTGAATAGTTATTTTCATGAGGAACGTCCTCTTCTCGTGTGACATGGGTATCTGTAGTTGAGGCTCTTTTGTTAGATAGATTGCTAGTATCCAAATTGCTCCTCTGGCATATATATCTGGTAAGTTTTTCTCTGCAAAGAGACGCTCTTTAAAATTTTTCTTATCCTGGTTGTTATAGGAGACTTTGATGTCTCGAAGAGTTCGTTCTACAGACAAGTGAAAAGTCTGTAATGGACTAGATATATCTAAATGGGGCCAATTGGACTCGGGGTTGAAATCTGCCTTTAGATCAGACCAGATAGTTTGAATCTCATTAAGTAGTTGGCCACTCTGAGCAAAGGCGAAGCTAACTCTCA
>CABFPE010000037.1:2125822-2167895 GCA_900660155.1 Hofstenia miamia | reverse complement strand
TATACATAACCGTATACATAACTTAATGAGTCCACAATTTGGACTGGGTAATCAACAGACCCCCAGAAGCAACTTGTCGCCCCATGCTAGTGAAAGCACTCCCAAATTGTTGCTGATCTTAAGCAATAAGTTTCACAATGATAATAAATAAATAGAAAATACAATGGTAAAGACGGCAGTTGAGAGTAGATAAAATCTATTCAGCTATTGCTACATTTTCCTCAGGTTTTATACAAATGTTTAACTATTACCTGCCTTTGTTTACAATAATCAGATGTCAATGTAGTTTAGCATGATTGAATTCTTTTCCCTCACAAAATTAAATTTGAGCAATAATAAGCACCATCAAGGGGACATCAAACTAGCAATAGTAACCTAAGATCGAAAATAGCTACTAATGTCATAGTGACATAATAATACAAAGTAAAGTTTTAAAAGAATAAAATCAACAAAATCCCCGAGCAACTCTACACTGGCAATCAGTTGCCGTCACTATGAACTCTCCTTATGAGGGGGATGTCATGATTTTGGGACAAAGGGGAAGATGCCTTCATGGTCTACATCTTTCTCCAGACCTCTGTCATGTCTCCTGTGGCAAGACTTATGTTACTGTGCTTAATAGTTCCACATGCCTGATCTGAATGGATCCAACCAAGCTATCTATCATTGTGACTCTGGTCTGACTTGAACTTAAAGCAGCTGCCTGTTTACCTGTCCTCACTGCTATTCATGATCTGAGTGAACCCAGGGATCCAGTCCAGATCCCAGTTGTCAATGAGAAGACTCATGGGCACCTGAGCCCACAAGAACGTGATGCACTATCTGCTCTTTTGATGTGTTCAATTATGGATCTATTAGTGTTGGTAAGGCCATTGGGGAACACCACACTATCAAAACCAAGAGTGATGGTCCCATTTGGTTGCCAGTTTGAAGAGTACCCAAGAATTTACAAGCAGAATATGAACAGATCCTCAGCAACCTTATTGGATCATTCAGAACAGCAACAGCCTGTATGTGGCATCTATGGTATTTATCCACCAAGGTGAGAAGTACTGCCCTTGCGTTGACTTTCAACAATTGAACAATATCACCATCAAAGATGCATATCCACTACCTTGCATCAATGATCTTTTATACAATGCCAGCAAGTACAGTTTGTTCTCATGCTTAGATCTCTGTAAACCTATTGGCAGATACCTATGAAGCCTGCCAACATCCTGAAAACTGCTTTTATCATGCTGTATGGCCTTTTCAAGTGGAAATACATGGCCTTCAGGCTTTGTAATGCTCTGGCTACTTTTCAGAATTATGTCACGTGTGTACTACAGAATGGGGCCAATGTTCTTGAACCAGGGATCAGAGTGTATATGGATGATATCCTCATTGCTGGACACACATTCTCTGATCATTTAGATAAGTTGGGTCACACTCTTAAGATCTTGTACAACTCTGGATTCTGGGTCAATAGAAATAAGTGTTCACTCATTTCACAATGAGTTATTTTCTTGGGAAGGAGATTGAACCCAGAAAGATCTCAATAAAAACGACATGAAAGACCATCTTGATTGCATTGAGACTCCATGCTCTCACAGGGATGTCCAACACTTGATTGGCTTTTTAAACTATTATGGCTCATTCATTCCCAAACTAGCCAACTGAACTAAGCACATATCTAATTTGCTCTGAAAGAACACCAATTTCTATTGGACCTGGGCTGAACAAGAGGAGCTGGATTCTGTGAAACAGGAACTAAGACAGATCCCAAGTTTGAATACGCCTGACTACACCAAGGAGTTTATAGTCGACTGTGATGCGAGCTCTGTCACCATCAGTGGTGTCTTAAGCCAGATTATCAATGGTTAGGAAAGTCCAGTGCAGTACTTTAGCCAGAAGCTCTGAAATGCCAAGCTAAATTATAGAGCAATGAAATCTGAGATGCTAGTGCTTGTTGAGAGTCTGAAGATGTTTTGATTCTTCATCTTAGGTCATCAGTTTGTTGTTTGCACTGATAACTCCGCACTAGCATCACTCCTAAAGTTTTCTGGGAACAAATTGAACATCATCACCCAATGGTTAGAATATTTAAGTGACTTCACCTTTATGATCACCCACTGTCCAGGGAGATTACATCTCAATGCAGATTACTTTACCACTCTTCCTAGTTATGAGAGAGACCTCTGAAAGCCACCTGGTAAGAAGACTCCTTTCAGGTTTATCCCAGCATGTGATTACAAGCTTCTTTGTGACATTAATGCTGATTGGAATGGAAAAGTAATCCTCCCCATTGTGGTAAAGGAAGAGATATCAGAGAAGGAAATTGCTGTCCATCAACTACACAATAAAATCTTATCAGAAATCATCTACAAAGTGAACAATCCTAATTGCACTATAAGTGACATTGCCAAAAGGTATTTCCAACATTACCATTGGAAGGTCACTGACGCTGGACTTCATTATAAACACAGCTGAAACAATTGTCTGGCAATTCCAGAGTACTTTAAGAGGGATCTTGTCTAGAAGATCCATGAATGCAGTCACCTCCGAATTATCCAGACCAAGCAAACTTTTAATGCTTGATATGTTACCATAGGTATAAGAGCTACCATTCAAGATGTAATAGACAAGTGTGAAGCATGCCTGCTTCAGGGAGCCAGACACTTTCCAGAACAGAGAGCCAAGCTCCACAGTTGGGTTGCTGAAAGAACTAATGAAGTAGTCCATATGGACATAGAGAAATTGTTGAGGGATGAAGAGGGATTCCAGTACCTTTTGGTCCTGATAGACCATTTCACAAAATATGTGAGACTCATTCTGCTTGACAACACTACAGCTGAAGTCATCAGAGAAAAGATCATAAAGGAGTGGATCTTCAAACTCAGACCTATGGAACAATTGGTTTCTGACCTGTCCTCAATTTGAGAATAACCTGATGGCCACCCATATGAAGGAACTGGAAATAGTGCACAACTTCACCACCATGTGGCAT
Organism: Hofstenia miamia; assembly: GCA_900660155.1. Lineage (NCBI taxonomy): Eukaryota > Metazoa > Xenacoelomorpha > Acoela > Hofsteniidae > Hofstenia > Hofstenia miamia. Next base: position 2,164,909 of record CABFPE010000037.1, on the reverse strand, counting down.
CTGCAATCAAATGGTGTCATTGAGCAACTCAATCTCACTATCATTAAGTTGATTAGGGTAGCCTTAGCCCAAGCTGCCAGCAGAAATTGGAGATGAGTAATAGAGGCAGTAGAATTCTTCTACAACACAGCTGTCCACTCTACCACCAAAGTGAGCCCTTTTAAGGCTATGTTTGGCCACAAGGCAAGCACACCACTATCCATCATGTTCCCACACTACAATGAGCCTACCTTGGAGAATTTCATGAACCAGATGCTACAGGAATTTCAGGAAGTACATCTCATTATCTACTGGAACACCAAACAGTCAGTTATTCACCAGAAAAGGAACTTAAATAAAAAATTGTACAGTGAACCACACAAGTGAGGAGATTCTGTCTTTGCTTACTTTCCCCATCAGATTACTGATGCCAATCAAGTACAAAAGCTTGCCACCAATTGGCAAGGACCTTTTACTATAACAAAAGTATGAGATCATCACCAGTACTTACTAGATAATGGTAAAGTTGCCCATTTTCAGCAACTTAGGCAAACTATTAAAGATATACATAATGCAGTCATCAACAGTAACAATGAGTTTTCTCTCATTGATGATGGTGTAAATGAGATTGAATATTATGATAACCTCACTGAATGTGAGGAAGATGGTGTAAAAGAGATTGAATATTATGATAACCTCAGTAATGGGAGGAAGACGATCCTTACACATGTTTTGTCTAAATGAAAAGCTAGAAATCAGAGATATTTAGATCATTTAAATACCCAGGATTGGGACCTTAATCTTATATCTTTGTTTAGTAACCATGAAAAGATCAGAAAATCACCCACCAGCCAGATGCTGTGTGCAATGAATGATGAACCCGTGAGACAAGACAAATTGAACAACAAATCTGAGACAAGTAGATGAAAGCACCTCACAAAAGCAAGAATGTCCAGTAGAGGACTCCAGTAGTAGCAGCCACCACTATGAGGGGAGACAACTCTCTCCTTGGGAGCAGACTTCCCATGACTATGCTTGGAGACAACCCTCTGAGCAGGAGCAGACCTCAGACAACTAAGCATGGAAACAACTCTATGTGTGGGACTCCAAGGAGCTTAGAGTGCCTTTTGCCCAACTAAAAATCATAACCCCGTCCCAAGTTGACTCAAAACCCCCTCCTAATCCCAGTCCTTCCTCCTGTGATTTGACTAGTGTTAAATCCCAAAAAGCAGAGGAACAAAAAGCAAAGACATCTAAGGTTGGAGATGAGATTCTACATCTGTACTTCATCACTACACAAAAGGCAGTTTGTTTAGTTCATGACAATCTATCAGAGGAAACTAGAAATATGCTGTGATGGACTTTTAACACCAAAGATCTAACTTGTTCCGTCAACGTTATCCCCTTTATCATTGATGCAGAGTGTAGGCCCAAAATCAATGCTATCATTTGCTATGACTCCAAGATGTTAGCTGGCATGGCAAGACCCTATTGGTGAAGCACCATCCACACTATGTTCAACAAAGACTTCAACCAGTCCCACCTGTGCCAACTTTTAAACAGCAAAGAAAAAATCAAGATATTTGAGTGTGTCAACATCAACTTTGACAACCTGTTAATTGTTTACTCCTTCACGTAAATGAGGTAACTCACCTGAAGATTATGGAAAAGATTGAAATCACTTATCAACTTGCTAAGGTGGAGGAGATATGCTTAGTCATGTTTCTAAAGGAGGAGTACCAAGATACCATTCTGGACAAAGTTGAGAACTTACACTTCCACATGGAAAACTTTACAGTCTTATTCAGCAGCTCCTACAGGCCCATGAGTATGTATAACACTCACCTCATTTTGGCCACAAAGATTATCTATACAGACCTGCTCATGTGCAAAAAGATCCCCATGCACCATCTTGTGGTTGACACTCATTTAATCATTGATGCATGTATTCAGGCTCAGTCTCTGGAGTTGATTAACATCAGCTTGCCCAGCCTCTCTACTGTATCTGATCTCCATGTCAGCTTTGCCTTCTCACAAAGTGCAGCCACACTGCAAGAAATCAATGAAGTATGGACAAACCTAAAAGCAGATCACAGTCTGGAAACAGAGTGGACTAAAATTAACATTCACAGCCTGACTTCACAGAACCACTGATCCATTGAAAGAATCTTAGCTGAGTTACACCTATCACATGATACACAAGACTGCCAAAACCTTTCTGAAAAGTTGTTCTCTGAGAAATGTGTGCCAGCAATCCAATCATGTGGAGCTATGTGGTTTCTAGCCGCCTTTCTTACTGTTGATCCTCAAATTCAGCTGCCTCTGGATAAACCAACTCAAGAAAAACCCACAAAGCTGTGTCCTCATGAGATTGCCATTGGTCCCACTGCCTGGAAGGTGAAAAATTGGCTGCTCCACTCCTGTTTGTTGCCCACTTCTCCAGGAAAATCAAAAAAAGCTATGGAATCTTTTGAGAAGTTTTACACTTGTCTCATTGGATCCAGCAAACCCCTTGGTTTTCTTCCATCATAAATGATCATGAACTGTTTAGGAGTTGCCTTTTCAGACTTAAACTTTTTGGATACACTCAAGAAATATATGTGGGGAGCCACTGCTGAGACTAAATTTCCTTCTCTCAACTCAGAATATGCGCCCCTGTGCACCAGCTGGCTCATGTGTCACAAGTACTGCTCTATGAAGCAATTCCTTGAGCTTGTTGGCCATTACAATTTCCAGTCATGCACAGAGATTTTGCTTAACATGGAGCGCCTCAACTACTCAGAGTGCAGATACAGTCACCTCACAAAAACGCAGTGACAAGCAACCAAGGATGGTGAGATCATCCCTATCACTGTCTTGGGACAGATGATGAAGACACCAGAGCAATTCTACCACAAGGAAGAGCTTTTATCCTCGTCAGCTATAGAAGTATCACAGTGACTAAAGCCTTGATCAAAGCTGTCAACCTAGAAAAATTTGCTAGAGTCACAGTCTTACCAAAGCTCATGCCAGCTTGGTCCATCACTGATAATGAAAGAATTCTAATTATTGAGCACTGCCCTGACGAATTTGCCAAGAAACCAGCAATTGTCAATAGATTTGTTGACATACTAGGTCTTATGAAATGGTGTTTTACCAAGATACTTACCAAAGAAGAGCTGGTCCTCCTACTATCACTGCTGACAACTTGCCCTGGACATAGAGTGCACCACAGCCTGCCTACACCTAACCACTCCTCAGATTGAAAGCTTACAGAGCCATGGACTCTGCAGCATTTTTTAGGAATCCATTCAAGAAGCCAAAATCAACTATCCTGTCACTATAAGAACAGCCTCCCTTCAGAGCAAGTCAAGTTTTGCCCAATTGGAAGACAACATCAAGAAAAAAAATCTCCTCTGTATTCCACCTTCTTGCCTGATGACGCCACTGATCCTGCTGTCCTGGAGAGTCCACTGTGGAAGAAAAAAGGTTTCTGCCCATCTTGCTGATCATATCAATTACATATCAACTGCCACTGAGATCAACAAGGTGATGCAAACACAAGAGTATAAAGAGACCCATGATGCACTGTTAGGTGTTGGAAATCCCAAACGCATATATATCAACAGGAAGCTAACAATAAAAGACATTTTTCAAAAAGGACAGCCCATTTCTACCCAACTGGAAAAGATCCACAGGACCATCAACTCCCTTGATCCTTGTGTCATAATTTTGTTCCAGGCAGGAGGTGATCTCATGTGGACAAATAAAGCTGAGACAATCACCCAATGCTACAAATGTGACTAATGCTTTTTTGATGAGAGATTCCAAAGGAATCTCTCACAAGAAATTTTTTGATGAACAACAAAAAAAAGCATTTTTCACATTTGTTATGATTGATTGACATGTGCTAATTGATGAGTCATAACCCAATGTTAATTCATGAATAATATAAGAGGGGGCGTGGTTACAGAGTGTAGCTATTTGCACATTATATAATCAATCTATGAATAATTTTAGAATTTACATGTGTAGGTGTGGGAGGATTTGTTATATATGCTACCAATCTTCATGAATAATGTATACTAACATTATATCTCATTATTAATGGGTGGTTGTATTGAATTAAGTCAAGTCTAAGACGTATCATAGTATTTGGAATAATATTTGGTCATGTATATGCAAAGTTTACATAAGTGTATAATAAACGTCTTAACAAATTAGCCTATTTGCAAAAAATTTCCTACACATTGTTAATAAATTAGTTGCTTTGTATGCAAAGTAATTGATATTTTAAAACGTGAAGGTATATTTGTCTTAAGAAAAATGTAGGAATCTTTAAAATACATAATTTTATATAAAATTTTGTGTGCATTCTATTTGGGAGGGTGTAAATGCATATTCTTTGTCAGATTTATTTTTACATTCTTCTATTTACATTAAAACATTGCCAGCCATAATATCATTTTTATAACTATACTGTGTTTAATTTACTTCAATCTTGGAAACATATGTATAATTTCAACAAAGCTCATTAGTAGACAGAAAAGCTGAAAATTCCGTCATTTTAACTAGAGTGCCGTATTTTAATGCAAAATAAATCTTTGTGGGAAGATTAATTGTGGAGGATGCCTTCTTATTTACTATGGTAAGGCATTTTTATCTTTCAAAATGTGAAATTCTCTTTGTATGTCAGAGATTTCAATGCTTTATAACACATAGCAAGGGCGTCATGAAGGCTCATATTAAGCAGAATGGGTTACATTNTTAATGAAAGCAGCATGTATATGTATAAATCATATTAGCAAGATCACATGTATATTTTTTCAGAAAAGTGAAATTGCCTTTATCATGTAAATTTTGATATCACACATCTGTAATGTTAACCCATCTTTATGCATAACCCATGTTTTACTTTTTCTGAAAACTAGTTTGTTTTGATCATATTGTGACATAATCCATCAAACTATCATGTGTGGTCAAGATGAGAGGAAAGGATGAAGGAAACTAAGACTAAAATTATTGATATTGATTATAATGATTAAAATGTAAAAACATGATAGGATTGATTATTTCATTTTGTAAATGTTTTGTTCAATTATATTTAAAATTATGCTCAACAGTATTTTGACAAAACGAAAGATGGTCAAACAGCATAGTCAAATTAACGCTGACATTGCATAATTGTAGCAGAAATATTAAACAAGGGAAAACTGTAAACAAGAATGATTAACAGGTACTAGTTGAGTATTTAGTTCTTTATTACCAAGTGCTATAAATATACTGAACATGATGTAATTAATGATGAGCAAATCTACTTTGGATTTATTTTCTCTTGTCAGGTTATTTTATATATTCGGATGGAAAGCTAAACGTTTACGAGATAGGGTAATTGTACGGTGGTTCACACTTCCGGTTAAAGGTATGCTGGAGCAGCCTCCTAATAGCTATTCCACAGCAGGGAGGGCGACAGCTGTAGTTACCTTGTGTGCTCTTAGGTTACAGATAGGTAAGGAGTTTTTTTACCATTATAGCTTTCCCAATTGTCATTGCTTGTCTGATATTGTTATTGCAGCCAGTAGGCTTTACATGTCAACTCTCTTATCGATGAACTTAAGTTATTTATTACATCCATTACGCTACATGATGATTGATGATTTAATAGTGTTTACATTTAGACAGTTATTTAGATCGTACCTTTATATTTTATTACATAGAGTTTATTCAATAGTCATTACATGTTGCTCATTGCTTTGTACGGTAGACCTCTGGCCGACTTCTAGTCATAAGTTTCTGCAGGCGGCATTGATTGTTTACATGTATCAAGGGCTATTATCTATTTCTATATATGTAGGGTTATTACATGTAAGGCCTCATAATAAGCTATTTCAGCAGCAAGGTTGCATCACTTCGTTTATTGCACCAATTCATAATAACAAAAACAATCAATGCACTAAATTCTTAAGTAGTTGCAAATCCCATCACACTGAGTTCGCTATTCACATAACCATTCCTTTGTTGGTCTCTATCTCACAGCGGCGGTTCCATTGGTAAGATGCGGCTGGCAGATGTGTTCCTGGATATGCACGTCTACTTTCAAGTGTCGATCCTGTCTTCCATTATCTCTGCTTTATCTAAATAAGTTGGAGTGAATTAAGTAGCTAAAAGGGCTCTTGTATATTAAATTAGTTTAATAAACAGCACACTTATTGTAAAGGAGAGAAATCGGAAAAGTGTCAACTCTGCTTAACGTTTAATCTAAGAAAAGTAATAGTTTTCTCTAAGTAACACACTCACAGTGGATTGACATGATTCTACAATATATCACACATGTAATGAAATATCTCTCATTTTTCTGGATTTGAATATTACCAAAAGAATGGAATTTTACAAGGGCAAAACAGCAGCATATTCGAAAAAACAATGTGTAACCCTTTGCATGTAAGGTATTGATTCCCAAGAAATTATCATGTTCTGCTATAGTCAGTGAACTTAACTGTTTCAGAAAAACCTTGTTATGTAAAATACATATCACTTTATGAGTTGTCCATTGGTGAGCAGTTTACAATTTGCAGTGTGTATTCAACTCATACAAAGTGTGGCCCTATGGTAAAAATTATTTGTAAAATGGAAATTGTTTTTTTTCTACTCAAATGATTTGCACATCAAGCTGATGTATGGTTTAAAATGTTAATTGGACTTAAAGTTCTTCAATTTCAGAATAAACCATTGAAATATTTTGGTTGTAATCCAAGTATTATGCTGAAATTTAGTGTGTATATTTATTTTAGAAAGTATAAATACATATTCCTTGTTAGATTTATTTTTCTTCTTGCATATATTTTACATAAATTATCAATTTTTTGGTTTGTCAATCATAAAAATTCTCACCAGTTTTTGCAAAGTAGGAAAATTAAAATTCCCAGAGAAAGAATACACACAAAGCAATGTACATGAGTGGTCTCTGTCAAGGATTTTTTATTGGAAGAACTACAATTGAAATTTTGACATAATTTGCAGGCATTTATTATATTATTCTGCTTACTAATTTTAATAAGCAATATTCATTGTAAAATATGGGTTTGATTCAGAGAGGTGATTGATGAGAAAACTTCAACTGGAAAGGATTTAGGCTTCCAAGATGTAGATGCAGAAAATATTCAAGAGATTCACATTAATCTGACTTAAACAAGGCTTCTCTAATTGAGTTTGGGAAGCAACAAGATTTGGAAGATAAAAATGAATGTGAACAAGCTGAAGAAAATATTGTAAGGGAAAAAATCACCACTAAGGAACTTGAAAATCTTTTTGAAGACCTAGAGAAAGTCAAAAGAAGAATCATTGACATCAACCCTGACATATATTGGAGCTCACAAGTTTGCAGAGGCCTTGAAGGTCAAATTTCATGCTACCACAATTGGTATGAAGAAATGAAAGAGAAAAATATTCAATTAACTTTTGATAAATTGTTTTGTGGAAATACAGTAGTTTTACATTGGTTGATATACATATTAATATTGCATATCAAGTTTAAAGTATTGTAATAACATATTTTTCATCAATATGATAGAAATCTTGATATAATTGAACAAAAGTGATTTTTGAAGAATATTGCTGAAATTGATTTCAATGTACTGTAGTCTTCAACCACCAAAAATCAAGAAAGGCAGCACTTGAAATGCTGCACTTGCCACCAAATTTATAGAAAAAAGATTACCAATGCAAATAGTGTTCATCAATGACATAGAACTGTTTGATATTTCTAGGTCTGTTGCAAAATACCTGGCCATTTTTTGTTCAGTTTTCTCAGTATGAATATTTTTTTGATTCAAAATAAATTAGAGGTGTTCTAAATAGTTTTATACTCTTGTTTCATATGACTGTATGAATTATTATGTACATGTATATACATAAAAATAATAAATAAGATATTTATTAAATATCTTTTATGTATTCATTTCAATGATTAACTATGAGCAACAGTATAACTAATGTATATAATATAATGAATATCTCCATATATGAAAATGTATTTGTCATATATGTTTTTGAAATTTTCCATTGAATTACATATGTAATAATATGATTTCAACAATATGTTGGCAGAAATGAGATAATGTGTTTGTTTCAGACGTCCTGATAAGGGTTAAATAAAATTGAGACAGAGTAAAATTTTACTTGATATAGCAGGGAAATATACTATTTTTCTCTCTGCAAATGCATGTTTAAACATTGTTACAACAAACATGCCATAAGTGAAATTTGGCATTAAAAATATCAGTTTGCCTAAATCCTATAAATCAAAAATTCTCACTTTGGTCTGAACACATTGTCAAAATATTAATTTGCTCATTTTAGTTTTGTCAAAAAAATTTTGTTGCTAGATGGCATCCAATAGAATCACTTCATTTCCATGTGGCAAATAGTAATGGGGTGTTACTAGAACTTCAGGGTGTCCCATTGGGAAGGGGTCTGTCTGTTATCTTACTACTGTCCCATTGGTTCTAGGCTACTGGAGCTCAAGTACTTTAGGCTACACAGTGAAACCATCACTTAATGGGAGGCACTTATGCAAGTAATTGGCAACCATGGTACACAGAGGTTTCATCCTGGGATGATGTGCTGGCAAAGGAAATGGTCAAAGAAGCCCAAAAGCTGTTGTATGGTCCTACTGTCCAACTGTTACCACAAACTTAACTATGCAATGGGGGGCAAGTAGAGTCCCTCAGGGCCTTTATTTATTTTATTTTTATTTATTGGCACTCTCTTTAATTAATTTGGTGCTATTACCATCATTTATTTAGTGATTTTTATTAATTTTTAGAGTTTTGAACTTAGTTTTCAAATTTATTGTAATTTTCCCCTTGATTAATGGGTACATGTAATTGCTCATTTAGTTTGTGAGGGAAAAATTGAATTTTGTAAAACAGTAAATATTTACCTTTTCTCTGTATAAAATAGGGAACTTATTGTAATCATTGTCAAATAAATCTTGTTCTTGCTGGATAACATTTGCTCTTTTATCTTTTATTATACTGCTAACCTTTTTAGATTCAGTATTAATATGATAATAAACTTGTAAGATCCAGTGATAATGTGGGAGGAACTCCACTGTGCCTGGGGTGATAACTCACTCCTTGACAGATGTGAGCCCATATTGTGGTCATTTTAAGGCTATGTGTAGGCATAGGAAATAAAAGAACTTCACCCTCAATCAATTGTACATGCACATAACATCACACTATGCAAATATATTATGCCATTGGTGTATGCAAATACGTGGTAATTACACATTATTACTATCTATTACATGAGCTGAGATAACAAGAACAATAAGCTAAATTTGTTTTATTGAGCTAGAAATTAAACTTGAGATAAACAATTAGCACCTTAGCTGGTAGGGATGGTTTCTAATGATTTGGCTTTAGTGAGATGCCATGTAAATTGGTTGCTAGCTGGAATGCCTTCATGGAAATGGTATCAGTTCTTTTTTCTACAGTGAAATTGGTGAATTACCAATCTTCATTTGTTTTGTTAGAGTACAGGCCACTCTTGGCAATGGTAATCCTTCACAACCTTGTACTGCTCAAGCTGCTAGACACGCCCCACAATTCTACATTAGGAATATGATTAGGAGCTTTCATTTCCATTTATCTAACTATTAATCCTTTCATACATGTATCAGCAATAATGAATTCCTTATATTTATCTAGATCCAAATTAATGACTATAATGTGACTGTGTATGTATCAATTATTACATGTAGGGTAGGAAAATGCTATGTATTTATCTTATTTAATTAAAGCCAATATATTTTGTTAATGGTTAATTACATAATGTATTAAGCAGCTAGTAACAATCAAGGTTACAAATATATAGTACACTTTACAAATCAATACTAAGTTGAGTTGTGTCAAGTCTTGAGTAAGCACTGAGCTAGGGTAGGGTACACATAAGTTACTTCTCTCACTTGGAATGTAGAAGAGCAGTTGTTACTTGGTTCAGAGATCACATTCAGGCAGATGCTCAACCACTGACAACTGGCAAAGATGCTGCAAGGCTTCCTCATCTAAAGTGTTTTTGTTATATTATCCATTAATTACAGGTTTTGGAGTTTAATAATGTTGAAATCAAGCAGTGTAAGATTAGTACATATCTACCCACTAGTGTAGAGTCACTCAGGGCCTATTTTTTCAACTTATTATTTTTCTCACTCTGAAATGGTGTTACATCTTTTGATGTATTGATTCCTTGATTCACTCCTACCTTATTTGTATCAATTTCTTTTAATAGATTATTTGAATTTCAAGTGTAGTTAATTTCAAAGTGTTAGTATTTGTCCCCTTGATTTGAATTATGTGTGAATTGCTTGTTTTAACTTTGTGAGGGAAACTGTGCTTTGAAATTGTAAACAAGTCAGGTAATAAGTTACAGATTTTTGTAATAAATATCTGAGTCACTGTAGTGAAGCACACAATAAATTCAGCTTCCTTCTACTGAGTTTGGTCTTTTCAATTATTTATCCATTAACCCCCTTTAAATTCATTGATTAAAGATTTTTAATGATAACTGTAGTTTAAGATCTAGCAAAAATTTAGGAGGAAACTGCACCTGGTCTGAGGCTACAAATAGCTCTTTAATGGTGACAGCAAAAATCATGGCTGCTTTAGGTTACAGTTATGTGTAGGGAATAATATCTTTTATTTGATCTGTTTGTACATGCACTTAATAATTTACACTTTGCAAGTATACTATGTCATTGGGAAACATGAATGCACAGCAATTATGTGCCTGTTATTTATTATATATTTACTTGAGCTGAGATAAGAGAACTCTGAGATAAATTGTTTATTGAGCTAGAAATTAATACTTGAGACACACAATTAGCACCTTGGTGAGTAAGGATGGCTTCAAAGATATGGCTTTGGTGTGATGCAGTGTGAGTTGGTCACTGCTGGAGTTGTTTTTGGAATGGAATTTCTTTATTTGTTAGGCAAAAAATCAATGAACCACCAATATATGTTTTCTGTTAGAATGTGGGTCACTCTGCTATGGTAGACTTTGCAACCTTTGATCTAAACTCTTGAGTTACCCAGTACCACTAGAGTAGCCAGAGCTCCCCCACAATTCTACACTAGTATAGCATACTGATTATAGCAGTATAATGGAGAAGTTGGATATCAAAGCTTGGTAGAGGATGCTACATAAGGCTTAGCAAATAAAGGGAAATATTTCAACAACAAATAATAATGTTGACAGAGGAATGAGAAAAGTATCAAACAATGATGTCTGAATTAAATGCAGATAACAAACATAAACAAGTTATAGGGGTGGTATTGGTTTATTCTTTGAATTGGTGATCAAGAGGTCTATGTAATTTAAAAGACATGCTCAAATTTAAATAACTATTTGTACTTTTATTTCAGTGCTGTACTGCAGCATGTATTGCAATCAAATATATATATACATATGTATAATATATATATATATATATATATATATATATACCTTCACAGCTAAAATAGCAACATTAGTTGCTTTTTTGGTTGTACTATGATTAGGTTGAGTTTGCACTAATATCTCCATTTGATTGAGTTTAATGTTTCTCAATGTTTAATTAATATCCTACATTGGTTACAATGGTTTTAGATTATTAGGAATTGGGTTTACATATAAATATTTCTTTAGCTTCATAGCTAAAATAGCAATGTTAGTTGCTTCCTTATTTGTAGTATTAATAGTTTGAGTGTGCATTAATATCTCCCTTTGATTGTATTTAATGGTAAACCAATAAAATGTTTTCATATTTTCCAGATTCCTGGTCCCTATTGAGTATTGTACTCAAGTATTATCTGCTTAAGAGCAGTGGTATCATCAGGGAGCTGCCTCTCACTCATTGTTGACAGGCAAATTCTACAAATACTACATAATAAATTTTTGAAATGGTAAACCAATCTATTTTTTAAAGATTTTTTTAGATTAATAGTCTCCTTGAATAAGGTTCTTAAGTATTAACTTCTCAAGACAGTGGTTTTATGAAAGAGCTGAGCCTATTCATTGTTGCCAGTCTATTTCTATAATAACTTCAAAATTAGTCTTTTAAATGTATATAGCATTTGTAATATTATAAAACAGCTATAATTACTACAAAGGAACTAAATAGGACACCAAAAAGAAAAAACTATTTTTGACTCAAATATATTCTATGTAATTATTATATATATATATCAGAAATGTCTGAGGTAACTATTCAAGTATGGCTATAAACAAGCCAAATGCATTTTGATTGTTTAGTATTTGACAGCTAAGTAAATATTGTATTTTTTAAATAAAATTGTATTGTTGTTTTTATTTTGATGTCAATGGTTTTGCTAAGATATATGCCAATGAATGAAAATTCAAAAAAATTTTTATGAAATCAGTTGAATAATAAATAACTTGTCTATGTATTCAAGCATAATGCAAGAAATTTATTGGTTTAATCTCTAAAAAAACTTTGTTGTATGGGAGTAGAGAGGTACTGCTGCTATTAAACTAATTTGAATTCTTGAACTGTATCTAATTAAAATCAAATAGAGCAAGGAAAAATTTTTTTTAATTAATGATTAATTTTAATATTGTAATTACTAAAAATCAAAAATACTGTAATTTATTACTACAATTAAATTTAAAATTTAATTTAAATTTCTTAACTATTTATTAAAATTAGTTTGATTTGCATATAAATATTATGAATGCTATTAAATTCTTAAAATTGATAAAAACATTGTAAATATAATCAGGCTGCATTTCAAAAATTTACTTAGAAAGTTAAAAAATCTTCATAAAATTTCTGAGCATTTGTAGCATAATCCAAGAATTAATGCTGCAAAAGGAAACTAAGAAAGAGATTAGTCAGAGAAGATTAACATCAAATTGAATTATGATTAAATTAGTATTAATTGTAAATTAAAATCAATTTAAGTTTAGCATCATTAATTTTATAAAATGCAACTAAGAAAGAACATTAACCAAATAGTACTTGTCAAAACAATTTGGCAAAACAAAGGGGGCAATATCACTTCCATTATTTTTTAGCCATCTTGGCAGATGGTTCAAAATTCAAATTAACAGATACTTTTTGATCTGGAACTATAAATAGAGAGAAATCATTTGGAGAACTGTTGAAATAAATTCTTCCAAAAATCTTATCTTTAGATTTAACCTGGTTTGCTTATTATTAAAGCATGTCAAGCTAAATGGTAAATGCATTAGTAGTGGCAAGGGCACACATCAGGACTGATTCAAGGGTCCTTGATTCAAGCCATGAAACTGCATTTAGGTTAGGTATATGATTAGGAGTTTTTTTATGTTTAGCTGACTATTTATTCTCTCAACAACATGTACATAATAATGAAACTCTGGAGAAACAGTTGGATAACCAATCATAAGTTATTATATTTTATATTAACTAGACTATGTAGGAGACCTATAAAGAGACTGATAATGAGACTGAGCATGTATTACTAATTAAATGTAAGTTAGGAAGCTACAAGTAATTATCTATTTAATTATTTAGATTATTTAAAGCCAGTATTTTTCAGTAATGGCTAATTTAACATTTATTAAGCAGCTAGTGATATTTCCAGGCTGCAAGTACAAATTACAAATTACAAATTGAGTTTAAGTCAGTTACATCCAGCCTTGAGGGGCGCACTGAGTTTGGATAGGGAACACATAAGCTACTTCATTGAGCTGAGATCTGGAGACAATCAATCTACAATGAAAGATGACTATGTGGTAAAAGATTCAGAGATAGGAGTCAGCCAGAGGCCTCATGGAAGATCAGTCAACAGGAGAACTACAACATTTGATCCACACCTAAATAGTGTTCAATTACTACATAGTTAATCAAAGTTAACAAACATTAATGGAGTAAAGCAGTTTGTAAAAGTACATCCCACACTTAACACAGAGTTACATTCTAAAGGAATTAATCAAAGTGAGTTAAAGCTTGGTAGAAGATGCTACTAAATTTGTATTTAAAGCAAACAGTTGGAAATTCTAAACAGAATATTAATCCAAGAAATTTTTAACTTAATTGACCTGCAAAGCCATCTAAAATTGTATATAATTACAATTAAGCCTATAAAGTATTTCAAATGTGTGTTCCTTGTATTAAAAAAAATTGGTAAATGTATAAATAATAAAAAGCATACTATGTTTAAAATTGATTATACTGTCTTATTTAAATGGAGAAACTTGACTTCAATGTTGATATGTTGATGAAATCTAAAGCCATAGTTAAAGAGCAGTTTTAAAAGAAATCTTGCAAATTTGAGTTTTCACATTTAATTCATTGAATGACAGTGAAAGTGTTTCTAAATCTAAAAATATAATGCCAGAAACACATTTGCTGGTCTTTAATCAATGTAGAAATATCAATCTTTACTGAGAAGTACTAGTCAATGCTCTGAAAAATTTATATTGTCACAAACCCAGAAATCCCTGTATATTCAATAACCATGGTAAAATCTCAAAGGAATTGACAGAATGGATCACAGATATCAATAAAATGGAGTAAAATGTAATTAAATTTTCAAAGTTTATCCATCATTTCCATTTTGATCATTCACAATATACATTTAAAAAACACCAACTTTTTGCAAGTTTATAGGGGCAGCTTAAATTTTGGGCACTTTAAGTTATGGCTACATGCATGTGTAGGGATTAACAACTTTTATTTTGATCATTCCATTTTCACTTTAAAAACACACTGCAAATATATCAAGCTGTTGGCAAATGTGAATGCATGGTAACTACATGCCTTTTGTTTTATTATTTACATGAGCTGAGATAATAGAACACTGAGCTAAATTGCTTATTTGAGCTAGAATTAAACAATTGAGACACACAATTAGCACCTTGCAAGTAAGGATCACTTCCTGAATATGGCTTCATCATGATGCCATGTGAATTGGTCACTGCAGGAAATATATTCTTGGTGGATAGTTTCTGTTTTTCTTTATTGAATCAGTGAACTACCAATGTTCTTTCTTTTGTTAGAATGTGGGTCACTCTCTACAATGGTTGCCTCTGCAACCTTTGATTTAAGCTTTCAGTTTCTCAGTACTGCGGAGTTGCCAGAGCTCCCCAGTGATTCTACAATACATTTAAAAAAACACTGATTATTTCCCATATGATAGGGGTGCGCTAATATGAAGTGAAATATTAATAAACAAAATGTTAAAGATTAATGAAATTAAAAACAAAATTCAGTTTTATAGATAGTTTTTTTCAAAAAAAATCACTATAATTTTTTAAAAAAATTACTAACCCATCCTATAATATTCATGTCTAAAAGAGAAAATTTCCCATTATGGAAAATTGATAGGGAATTTTGGGAAAATTGTTTTTGAATGTTATTTTTTGTATTACTGCAAATATCTCAAAGTAAAAATTTCCAATTTTTGAATTTTTAATTTTGAGAAAAATGTTTTTTTTAATTGAAATTTTTAAAACATTCCCTATTGGGACATGACCAAAAAATTTAGAATATAATTAATTCTTACAAAATTGTGTATTTTTGAGTAAAAATCTTATTCATAGATTCATTATATCAAAAGTTATTAAAGAAAATATCTTTTCTGAAAAATTTGCCCAGCTCTGCTCAGCCTAGCTCAACTAATATTGATCTTAGAGCTAAACATGCTGAGAAACAAATAATTTTTTCAGTGAAATTTGCTAATTAAAAATTCAATTGGAGCTGTGATATCTTTAAAATTTTTCTTGCAATAGCTTGTTAAAGTTAAGATATAACATTTAAGGACCAACCAGGGTTTTCAAAAAAAATTTTTTAACATAAATTCATAGCTGTGTGAAATTTTTGTTTTGAAATTTCAAACAATTCTGGTTAAAATTTAGATCACTAGAGTGAAAAAACAAAAAATACATCAAATATATGGTATGAAAATGTAAAATTTCAGGCTATTTAAAATATTTTCATACAATTCTAATGTTAGGCTTGTAACAGGCTTAAAATCTTCAGCTTGCAGAACTCAATAAGCCTGAAAAATTTCATGGTGATAGCTGCAATATTGACAGAGCAATGGGCAAAATGTTTTTTTTCAAGAAATTTAGAGGGAGTATAGAAAGTAACTAATATGGCTTAACAAGTTGAGTTAGATAAAAATGCTGAATTTAAAATTATCAGAAATGATAATAGTGCATATATACATATGAATGATTTAGATATTATATGTGAAGAAGAGCTTGATAATGAATTCACTTGCAAAGTGGATGAGAATGATATGTAAAGAAGAGTGATGCCACAAAGAATGGCTAAAATAAACTAAAATATGACACTGAAATAAGGGATGTTAACTGATTAACTGAATTTAGTAAAAGAGAGGACAATGGAAAACAAATCACCAAACAAACAGAGATGATTGCAAATGAGGATGCCATCATCTAACCACCAACTACTAGGTGTGAGGATAGAAAGTAGACATTCAAGCAATCAAAGGAGAAAAGTGCAAAGAAGAATGCTGTTGACCAATCACCAACTACCAGGTGTGAGGATAGACACACAGCACTTTAGCAATACCAGTAGAAGAGTACAAAGAGGATCACACTCAACTAATCACCAATTTTTGTGTGTGAGGATAGAACAACAACCCACAAATCAAAGAAGAAAGGTACATCAACAGATGACCAAACACTAATTACTGGATGGGAGGTCGCAGCATTCAACAAATCTAAGGAGAAGTGTAAAGAAATGTCACAGACAATCACTGAGCAGGACAACTAAATCAGTTGGAACACTCCAACACATGCAAACTCAATATCAACTATCAGGCAAAGAGTTAGTAGCTAAGATAAAGAGGCCTCCTCAATCCTCAATAATTGCCAGATGCAGATCCAGAGATGGTGAGCAATGAAGAGTAAAACTACAACAACATCAGATCTTCTCCACACAATCAGTCCAATTATCCTCATTCAGGCAAATCATTATAACAGCATTCAGAAAAATGTCTAGATCAGATCAATAGGTAAAAAGAGAGATGCTGAACACAAGTAAGAAACCATGATTGGTACTGTAGTGCATTTCCCATAAAGGAGTTTAGAATTGAATGCAGGTTAACACAACAATACAATGGTGGTCAATAACAATGGAAAGTAAAATAGAAATCACAAACAGCATTAGAATGGATCTCACCAAGATTGACATAAAGAGTGATGCCAAGAAGAACAACAAAAACTCTCTTTTTGTTCTAAAGAATAAATATTATTAGTGGGAGAAGTCTGGAGCAAACATTATAAATATTAGGATGCCACAAGGAGAGTCATGATTATCAATTAGGTACACTGGGAAGGGAGTGTAGCACATTTAGCACTAATCTGCATAAAAAGGTGATGGCGAAAAGAAAAAAATTAAATACTTTTATTTATTTTGATTATGCTTTTATATCAATTATAATTGGTTGTAAGAATAGGGTAAGTTATGGAAAAAGTGCCTGTTGGCAGAAGGAGGATCAACAGAAATGCTTAGCTAATTAATAACACCTTTTGTAAAGGTTAATGAATGAGTTCATATGAAGAGAAACAATAGTTAATAAGAAAACAGGTACATGTGGTATTGTTTGTAAAATGTAGTATAAAACTACTGTGAGAAGAGAAACAAGTGATGGATTAAATTGTTTGGATTTACCTTTTGTTTCAGATAGGGTTTTATTATTATATTAATTCAAAGCTAAATGTTTGGGCACAGCAGTAGCTATTCAGGGACTCTCAATGTGTAATTATTGTAGAATCACAGGGGAGCTCTAGTTACTCTAGCAGTACTGGGTAACCCAAGAGTATAGATTAAAGGTTGTGAAGTCTACCATAGCAGAGAGTGACCCACATCCTAACAGAAAACATATATTGGTGGTTCACTGATTTCACCTAACAAATAAAGAAATTACATTCCAAAAAGAACTTCAGCAGTGACCAATTCACATGGCATCATGCCAAAGCCATATCTTTGATATGGTTCATTTCATCTGATATGGCTTGGTTTCCTAAACATAAAGATTAATTAAGTTCCCAATCTTGGGTATTTAAGTGATCTAAATACTCTTGGTCCCTAACTTTGTATCTAGGCAAAATACAAGTAGCAGTAATGTTGCTGCTATTACCAAGATTACTGTCATACTTGACCTCCATGAGGTCGTCTTCTTCACATTCAGTGAGGTTAGTATAATTCTCAAGTTCATTCACTCCATCATCAACAAGTGAAATTTCACTGTTAGGGTTGATGACAACATTACTAATATCCTTAATAGTTTGTTTGAGTAATTAAGAGTGGATGACTCTCCCATTATTTAACAAATATCAATGGTGATCTAACACCTTGTAATGGTAAATAGATCCTGCCAATTGGTGGAAAGCTTCACTTAATTTGCATCAGTGATCTGGCAAAGAAAATATGCAAAAACTTTGTCCCCAACCTTATGAGGCTTGCCATACAATTTGCAATTGAAATTCTGCTGTTGACGGATAACAGATTGATTAGTATTCTGACAGATAGTCAAGTGTACCTTTTGAAATTCATGTAACATATGATTCACAAAATTCTCTAATGTAGGTTCATTATAATCTGGAAACATAATTGAAAAGGGCATACTTGCCTCTCAGCCAAACATTTCCTTAAAAGGGCTGACCTTAGTAGTTTTATGCACATTGGTGTTATAAAAATACTCTAATGCCTTGATGACGCACTTCCAATTCCTGCCAGCTGCTCAGGTGAGGGCAACTCAGATTAGATTGATAACAGTATGATTAAGTTTCAACAACTCCATTGAACTGTGGGTGGTACACACTGGTAAATTCGTGGAGTATTTCAAGCTCCTTCATCAAGGTTTCCATGAGATGGTTTTTGAATTGGGGGCTGCAATCTGAAATTAGGCACTCCATGGGCTGAAACTTGAGAACCCATTCCTTGACCACTTTTTCCCCAATAACCTTGGCAGTGGTGCTGTTGAGGGGGATGAGTTGAGCATATTTTGTGAAATGATCAATAAGTACAAGCAGGTACTGGTACCCCTCCTCATCACAAGAGAGCTTCTTGATGTCCATATGTACAAATTCATTTGTGCATTCCATAGCTCTGCTATGCAGCTTGGCTCACTGCTCAGGAAAATGTCTGGTTCCCTGCAACAGACAAGTGGTCCATTTATTGATTATGTCCTGCACTGCAGCTCTAATAGCAATAGTAACATATCTTGCATTAAACATTTGCTCAGTTTGAATGATTCCTAAGTGGCCTTTCTTGTGAATCTTTCATACCAGATCCCTTTGAAAGTATTCAGGAACTGCCAGTCAACTATTTTGTCTCCATGTGTAAAGTGGGCCTGCATCAGTGAGTTTCCAATTATAGCACTGAAAATACCTGTTGGCAACAGGGCTGAGGATGTAGTTGTCATTTTTCAGCTTGGTGATGATCTTGCTTAACACTTTGTCAACGCATTGATGATGTACAATTTCCACTTCTGTAATCTCCTCCTTCACCAAAATGGGGAGGATCTTGTTTCCATGTCAGTCTGCATTGATCTTGGGCAGACACTCATAGTCACTGAACAGGATAAACCTGAATGGTGTTTTCTCTCCAGGCAGTTTCCAGAGATCTCACTCATAGCTTGGGAGAGCAGTCCAATAGTCTGCATTGTTGTGCAGTCTACATGGGTGGTGTTTAATGGAAAAGGTAAAATTGTTCAAATACTCTATCCACTCAGCAATGATATTAGATTTGTCCCCAGAGAATTTCTTCAGCCATGCCAGTGCTGAGTTGTCAGTGTGCACAGTGAACTGGTGGCCCAGTATGAAAACATGAAACTTTTTCAGACTCTCAACTAGAGTGAGCATTTCTGACTTGGTCACACCATAATTTAGCTCAGTGTTTCAAAGCTTGCAGCTGAAATATTTGATGGGGCTCTCATTCCCATTGATTATCTGGCTAAGTACTCCACTAATAGCAATGGAACTGGCATCACAGTTGATAAGGAATTCCTTTGAGTAATCTGGTGTGTTTAGGCTGGGAATTCTTCTAAGTTCTTTCTTAACATTGTCAAGCTCTTCCTGCTTGATCCAGCTCCATTTAAATTCAACATTGCACCATAGTAGGTTGGAGATGTGTCTGGATTTGTTAGCTAGCTCCAAGATGAAGGCGCCATAGTAATTCAAGAATCCCATAAGGCATTGCACATCCTTAGAGAATGAGGAGTTTTGATTTTATCAAGATGGTCCTTCACATTATTTTTGATGGAGATATGACCAGGTTCAAGAATTCTTCTGAGAAAGGTGACACAAGGCTGTCACAGAGAACACTTATTCCCATTGACCCAAAGGCCAGATTTGTATAACAAGCTGAGGGTGCATCTAAGCCTTTCCAGATGTTCTGAGAACGTGTTACCAGCAATGAGAATATCATCCATATAGGTGGTTATGCCAGGCTCAAGCACATTGGCTCTGTTTCTAAGTATGCGGGTAACATAGAGCTGGAAAGTTGCAGGGGCATTGCAGAGACCAAAAGCCATATACTTCCATTCAAAGAGCCAGTAGGGAGTTATAAAGGCAGTCTTTGAAATGTTGGAGGGCTTCACTGGCACCTGTAGTAAGGCTCGCACAGGTCAAGGCAGCTGAACAACTTGTATCAACTAGCATCATAGAGGAGATTCTCAATGAGCAGGAGTGGGTACACATCCTTGACTGTAACATCATTAAGCTTTTGGGAAGTTGACACAAAGGCAGTACTTGTTGCCCTGTTTAATAAAAACAGTGGGAGCTGCATAAGGGCTATTGCTAGCTTGGATAATGCCACTTTCTATGAGGTTGCTTAAGATTTTCTCATACTCTTCCTGAAGATTTTCCAGTACTCTTCTGATGGGCAAGCAAATTGAATGATCATTTTTGGTCTTGATGGAATGCTGTTCTCCAACAGCCTGACCAATGTTAATCAAACCATAGTTAAAGACTTCATAATGCTGTCTAAGCAGATGTGAAAGCAGATGAGATGCAGATGCATCTGCTCATTAACAAGGGGGATCCTAATGTTGTCACTTGGCTCTGCTAGATTGTGACTAGCTGTTAAGAATGGTGAGCAGGCAGTGGCCTGAAATTCCAGACAAACTGGAGTTGCAACTAGTCTCAACTGAGATGGATCAATTTTGACTAAAGAATCAGAACTATTTAAGACAGTAACACAAGTCTTTCCCTTTGAAACAAGACAGAGATCAGGCAAAAAGTTAATTCCACAGAAGCATTTTCCCTTAAATCCAGAAATCATAATTTCTCCAGTATAATCAGAATTAGTGGTGACAGGAACACATTGCCAATGATGAGGCTCCACAATCATGAGCTCAGAAAAACTCAAAGGAATGTCTTGGCTAGGGACAGTGGTGAGCTCTTGCCAATTTTTGCTTTCTCTGATAGAGATGGTGTTATTACCATAATTGATAATGCATGAATTCATTTCAAGAAAATCATTTCCCAAAATTATGTTGTACAGAAGTGGTTGACTGCAAGTATTGATGACAATTAGATCAATGACAAAAAGCTCCTGCCAAATATGTAACTCTAGGTTTGGTATGTGACCTTTGAGTAAAGGGAATTTCCAGAAGCATCCAGCAAATGCACAGTAGAGAGAAGTAGGTCGTTCTGTGACAGGCACAGCTTAGAACAACAGGAATCACTGATAATCAAGGGTGAGGCCCTGGTATCAATGGTGATATTTACAAGGGATTCATTTATATTGACTGGAATTACATTGGTACACAACAGTGAAGTGATTACCAAAACATTATAAGCACATTTTCTAGGAGGTGATGCTCTGACTAGTTTGACTGGGTAGCTAAACTAACAGTTGATTGAGAGAACATTCTTGTTTTCAGGGTTCATTGATAATAAAACCTTTGCCATCAGCAACTAGACGGATAACTGCTCAGCACTGTGATTTAGTGTGCCCTTTCTGACTGCAACAGAAGCACCAAGTATGCTCAAGTTCTATCTTTACAGTAGAAGCAATGGTGCTCAAAGAGGTAGGAGGCTTTGGTGAAGAAGAACCAGCTTTCAGGTCTCCAGCATCCTTATTGATGCAAGTAGTGTTGTTCAGCATATATATGATGCTGATGGCTTTGCAGATAATTACACTGAGATTGTCCTCAGGGTCTCACTTGAGCTCAAGGTGACTTTGAATGTTAGGCAGGAAGCCTTGACAGATGTACAAAAAAAGATCTTGCTTTGAATACTCAGGGGTGAGCTTACTTAGATGAAACAGCCTTTCTACTTGTGTGATGTATGTGTGAACATCATCACCTTTTTTGAATGAGAGATAACAAAGTAGTGTTTTGTACTGATGTTTGATATGGGGGCTTTATAATAGTCCTAGCAATATCTTATAAGAAGTGGATAGCTAGTCTTCCCATCTTGATCTAACATCATATACTGATTGTACACAATACCTTGAAAGTAGGTCAGGAATTGAATGACAGCAGCATCTTGAGTAGTTTTGTACTGCAGCATGGTTAACTCAAAGAGAAAAACCACTCTTCAAAAGATTGAGAGATCTCATCAATCTTTCCAGTGAATTTAGGTAATATTGAATGATGATTAAATAAGTTAGCAGTATTGGCTCCAGCAGCAGTTGTAGGTAGAATTGACTGAGTAAAGCAAGAGCCACTCTTAAGAGCAGATTTGGAAAAGTTGCATGACTGTGGTGGAGTAGTTGGAGTTACACCAGTAGGGGTAATATAGTTGGTTACAAGTGCAGGAGGCAAAATAATCACACTTAGCACAGACAAAATTGGAGCAGCAATCATGGTTAGCATGGGAACCTGAGTCAGGACTGACTGTGTGAAGATTGCTCCTCAGCTGTGAAGGTAGTAATGGGGTAATGAATTGCGGCATAAATGGTTTAGAAGTAGAGACAGTGGGGCTGCTTGGAAGGCAAGCACAAATCATTTGGGAGATTTGCTCTGACAGATGTTCAGAGAAATTGTCTAGCACATCCTGTAGAACACTGTGAGTGACATACTTGGAAGGGCTTGACTGGGGAGGTAATGAATGAGGCAGGCTGCTCTGGCACAGCAGAGAAGTAGGCAGAGGTGTTGCCAAGGTCTGGAGTTCAATCTCTAGAGCATTAATCAAATCAATGAAACATTGCTCCCTCAATTGGGTATCTTGGGCATGCTCTTACATTTCAGCTTGAAGTGAATCTAGGTGTTGCTCACAAGCACAGCATTGCCTAGTTTCTTTGGCCAAGGCAGCATGAAGTTGATTGATTTCCAAGTTCTGAGGTTTCAGAGATGGCAGTGTCTGTGGGAGAATAAAGTAAGGATCAAGCAACAAGGGAGAAGCAATAGAACTTATTCCAACAGTGTGAGGTGCAATGTCTGGGCTGCTAACTCTCACACTTCAGAGACCCTGAGTGGGAGTCACATTATGAGATAAAACACTAAATTCCATTTGGCAAAAAGAAACAACAAGAAAAACAATAAGAAAAATTCAGAAAACAATTCCAACAATTTGAGAGGGATTCCATCCAGGTTCAGAAAAACAAAAACTAATACCAATAACAGCACAGTGTAGAGTACAGTATTAAATCCAAATTCTAGAAGAACAAGACTACAACAAGGTAATAACCAAAACAAGTAAGAATAATGTCATAGCTTGGTGACAGCTTCCAAAGCACAAAACTGCAGTAAGAATAACATAAGAGGCAAAGTTATGCATTGATTGGTAGTGAAGTTGATTCATGGCCAGGGGAAACAACTATCCCTGCTGGCTAGCACCAAAGAGAAAGAACAAAACCAAGTACAATATAGAAACAGTAACAGCTCAGCACTATGTCACAATCACCAGGCAACAAATCAGATGACAGCTTCTGTATGTATGCAAGCTTCATGATCAGAGTACATCTCCAGGCATTGATGCACCTTCACACTTCAAAAGAATAGAGTAGAAAGTTTAACTGAAACCCTAATTTGTCAAGAATCACGTCAGGGTCACCATGTAGAATCACAGGGTAGCTCTGGCTACTCTAGCAGTACTGGGTAACTCAAGAGTTTAGATCAAAAGTTGCAAAGTCTACCATAACAGAGAGTGACCTGAATCTTAACAGAAAATATACATTTGAGGTTCACTGATTTTGCCTAACAAATAAAGAAATTCCACTCCAAAATGAACTTCAGCAGTGACCAATTCACACAGCATCATGCTGAAGCTATATCTTTGAAGCCATCCTTACTTGCCAAGGTGCTAATGTCTCAAGTATTAATTTCTAGCTCAATAAACATTTTATCTCAGAGTTTTCTTATCTCAGCTCATGTAAATAAATAATAAATAACAAGAACATAATTGCTGTGCATTCACCTTCATCAACAGCATAGTATATTTGCAAGGTTAAGTGCATGTATGGACAGATCGAGTAAAAGATGTTATTCCCTACATGTAGTTGTAACCTAAAGTGGCCATGATTTGGGCTGTCACCATTAAGGAGCTATTTGTTGCGCCAGACCCAGTGCAGTTTCCTCCTGAATTGTCACAGGATCTTAAGCAATAGTTATCATTAACAAATCTTTAATTGACAAATCTAAAAGGGGTTAACAGATAAATAATTGAAAAACCAAATGCAGTAGAAGGAAGCCGAATTTATTGTGTGCTTCACTACAGTGACTCAAATAATTTTTACAAAAATCTGTAACTTATTACCTGACTTGTTTACAATTTCAAAGCACAATTTCCCTCTCAAAGTTAAAACAAGCAATTCACACATAATTCAACTCAGGGGGACAAGTACTAACACTATCAAAATAACTGCACTCGAAATTTATAAATTGATTAAAAGAAATTGATACAAATAAATAGCAATGAATCAAAGAATCAAAACGTCAAAAAACACAAAACCATTTCAGAGTGCCAAAAATAATAAGTTCAAAAAAAGGAGGCCCTGAGTGACTCTACATTATCAGCTCATTAGGAGGCATCTCAACATCTACAGCCAACATCAGTTTTACTGCTCTGCCCTGTCTAGAGAAAGTGTGTCCTTAGTTTAGGTCTATGAATAGGAGTTTTTACTTAATTTAGCTTAACTATCTTTTCTATTCACTTATAATAAGAACTGTGTTCTAAACAGCTTGACAGCTGATAGTAGGTTAACCCTTTATTTTAGATCCAAATTTGTCTTCATAACAACCACCATATTAAACATAGGAGATATCTATGAACATCTGATTATGAATATGTATTGTGATTACTTATTTTACAAAGTAATAGTTTTATGATTCAAAAGGTAGTGACATCATCTCAACAAAAAAGAGACAGTGAATTTCTTTAAAATTTTGCAAATATTTTTTATTGGTTGTTTCATTTTTAGGGAATTTACATTTTTGGCTAAAATATTTAAATTTAAATTTTAGTTAAAATCCCCATTGGTAGGAGGCTATGACGTATCAAAACTAAAATCATATGGATTATAGCCTTGTCGTATTAAAATTATTTCTTGTATTAAACAGTAACTTGGTTTTCCCACAATGAAAAGTTAGCCTATTTCTAAGAGTCCATGAATGGACGGAATCAATGTCACGCTGTAACTCAGATAACGAATTGTGATACAGTTTGATATCATCGGCAAACAGCTTGCAATTTGAATACCTAGCAGCGTCAGGGATGTCGTTCATAACTAGGAGAAACAGCAGGGGCCCGAGGACACTGCCCTGGGGGACACCACTCGCAACATTACCAGGGTTAGAAAGAGTATTCTTTATTTTAACACATTGGACGCGATTGAATAAGTAGGAAGAGAGCAGGGAAAGGATGTCATCAGCGAAGCCCATGTCGGCTAACTTAGAAAGTAGCCGTATATGGGATATGGAATCAAAGGCTTTGCGGATGTCGAAATAAACGGCGTGGAAA
Organism: Hofstenia miamia; assembly: GCA_900660155.1. Lineage (NCBI taxonomy): Eukaryota > Metazoa > Xenacoelomorpha > Acoela > Hofsteniidae > Hofstenia > Hofstenia miamia. The sequence goes on along the minus strand of CABFPE010000037.1, from coordinate 2,139,022 downwards.
TCAGTGTTGGAATCATTTGAGCGATAAAGTGTGTCCACGAAGGTAAGAAGCTGAGTGTGGGTTCCCCGGCGGGGCTGAAAACCATGCTGAGAGACAGAGAGGAGTTGCTTAACTTTATCGTAAATAAATCGGAAGAGAATTTTCTCAAGAAGAGAAATTTTTGGTAAAATACTGATGGGTCTGTAGTTTCTGACATCAGAGTTATCGCCTGATTTATGTATCGGTGTGACATAAGAAGTTTTCCACACATCAAGCCAGGTGCACGATTGGATTATATGCAAAAAGAGTATATGTACTAGAGGAGCAAGAATGCCAGATAAATTTGTAAAAATGAAGGGAGAATGCCATCAGCACAGACTGCAGTGGTATCAGGGACACCACGGAGCAGAGTCTCGATTTGATCAGTGGTGGTACAAAGATCGGCTAAGAAAATATGTCTTTCGGTGTTGGCCAAGTGAAATTCGAAGGACTCAGGAATAAAAACATTGCACAGGAATTTGTTGAACAGATTTGCCTTTGCTCGATTTGTGGATGCGAGCTCACCATCTAAGTGAACAGTTGAGGGAAGAGACATAGGTGCATTAAGTTTGCGAAGCAGAGTAAAGCCCTAATTTTTCCCAACGTAGCGCGTCGACTGGACAAGCATAAGCTGGTCCAGTTCTATAGAGTTAGATAAATCAAGATGCAAACGCGTTAGTTTGGCAGAACCATCAAAACCAGACCTATTGAGTCTCCTAGTCTCGGTATTGACCTGATTACTTAAATGTACAGAATGACTAGAGAAATAAAACGGCAGAAGTTGTCTTTTCGGGCGGTTTGAGGGAACAGATAATTGAATGGATTGGTGTAAGATACGATACCACCAGTTAAAGACAAGCGTTGGGTTGAAGAAATAGTAATGTTGTAAAAATAGGTCGAATTCAGATAAGCCAAGCAAGAACGTTTGGTCGTTGAAGCCAGATTTGGAATATGCTCTGATATCAGTACATAAATTACTTGACGGCATCGAAAAGTCTTTGCCAGACATTTTTATTTTGAGTGGAAAATGATCGGAAGAGAAGCACTCTGGGAGTACTTCAACCTCACAAGTATCGGGACAGTTAGAGATACATAGGTCGAGAAGGTTTCCCCTCAAATGAGTTGCTTCGGTCACCAGTTGATAGGCAGTCATCTTCTCAATGAAGGCAATAAAATCGTTAGAAAATCAGAATTTCCTGTATATGTATTCCAACATATTTCGGGCAGTTACACATGAAATAAATACCTGGGATGAGACGTGATATGGCGAAGAAAGAGGAGGGTTGTAGACAGAAATCACGAGAACAGGAATAGAGCTGTGTATAATGCACGCACACGCAAAATCAAAATCAGGGAGAGAGCAATTTGTCACAGCATGGGGGAAATCAGCGTTGGTCAGGATGGCAACACCACCAAGTTGCCCTTCCAAGCAGCACGGTTCAGAGATGAGTAGATAGTTGTCAAAAGAAAGACAATTTTCTTTAGAGTGCCACGTTTCATTGATACAGAAAACATCAGGTATGTGAAGACTAAGCATTTTCCTGACATTGAAGCATTTGTCAAGTGTCATAACACCACGGGCGTTCCAGGAGAGAATGGATAGTCAATTATTTGTTGTAAAGTTTGAGATTTCTAATCTTTAGATTTTCACGAGGAACGCCTTGATTTATTAAATCCAGTCTTTGTTTCAGGAGAGTTTGTTCAATAGCCTTTTCTTTTGGTGATAGTTCGGATAAGATAAGAATACCCTGTGAGTTGTACAGTTTGGACTCAATTGCTTTGCTCTTGAGCTTGCGGGCTTCCCAGACAGACGAAAAGGTAACAATCAGGGGCATTTTCTTTGTTCATCAAATTTACCACGTCGGTAGCAGTCAGCGATATTGTTATCAGGAACACCAAGATCTGTTAGCACCTTTTCAATAGTTTCCTTGTCCTTAAACTTCCTGTCGTTTGAGAACTTTTCACCGTTTTCAGAGATGCCAACTACCTTGATTTGTGTTTCATGGGAAGGTTCGGAGTAGTTGTGTGCTTTGTGTATGTTGTATTTGTGGAAGGTCCGTTCTTGATCACAGATTTGATTTCAGCAACTGCTTGGCTAACTTTCGAGAGTTCAGCAGTTATGGATAGCTGTTCTTTTCGAGCCTTGAAACACGGTTGGCAAAACCAAGCCGTCGTTTCTAGCTCCGTAAGTGCAGAGTATTGGGCTCCAGTGATATTCACACAGGCAGCATGGTACCATACTTCACATTTGTCGCATTGTATAGCAGAAGTGTTTGGGGCGACTTTTTTGCTACAGGATCCACATTTGGTGCTATTCGATGTTGAACCAATACGATTTCGAGTAGACATGGAACAATCTCACCGGATAAAATGAAGGAACTTGTCGAACTGTAATCAAATTAATCTGTGTAATAACATATATATATATCGGTAAAATTAAAATGAGCTATGGAGACTCAACTATTAATGGCAAAGGTATAAGAATAGAGTGCACGTGGACAAAATAAACAATAAGAAATGCAATACCCTACTTAAACAGTTTAAAATTAATATTTATATAGATTGATAACTTTGCATAATTAACCAAATTCGTATCACGCGGTATATAATTAAAGACAATGTACAGTATCGACTGGGTGCAATTGCCAGAGCTCTTTCGATATGCAATTATTACAGAAAATTCCAAGAAATTTATTATATGTATAAAGTATAGAATTATACCTATTTTCTTCCTCCAAAAACCATTCCACTGATTTCTTTTTAAATGCGTCATTGTTCCCTTCAAACCTTATGTTCGTGATCTTTGTATTTTGATTTCCAGTTGTCTTTCATGGTTTATGCATATTTTTTACAAAGCTAAAAAAATTCTCTTCTATCTTTTACCTTCTCAAATCCACTATGCCCAGTTCTTTTAACTTCTCCACCAAATTAACAATCTCTAAGTCATATTGTTATTTTGTTATCGATAACAGTGTTGGTATCTCAACTCTTCCTTCCCAACTAAAATTGATCGTCTTTTGCACCGGATCTACTCATTAAATAAACCTTTCCTTCATCTCCGCTACTCGGTTTCTATAATTTCGATGTATTTGATTTTCTAAAATTCTCTCTCTCTATCAGTGGCTCACGATCCTCTTCTAAAGTTCGTTTTCTTCTACCTCGCATTCACAAAGCTACCTGTACCAATAACTTTTTTATCATGTAATTCCACCAGCTAATTTCATAATTTCTGATCTTGAACTTGGTTTGTGGTCTCCTGTTAGACTTTTCAAACAACGCATCTTCCAGTTTCTTCTGTCTGCTATCTCTGAATTCAGCTTTTTATCTAAATGCAACTCTATTTTCTTTTTTTTGTTTGTTTGTAAATATGTTATTTTACTTTTGTATGCGCCATTATTTTGGTTAAATCCATTATTATTAATATTATCTATTTTCATACTTATATTGAACATGTATATTTATAATTGAAGGATATAGTGCAAGAAGCATTATGAGCAAATTGACGCAAAACGTGATATCGCCTTTTTTAGTTTGCGTTAGTATCTTTGCTTAGGTCACGGTTAGACCTGAGATAATTAGCGATGTGACGATCACGAAGAAGTGCGTGTTCGATTTCATGGTGGAATGTCCCCCGGCAGGTTTTCAAATTTGATTTTAACTGGATAAATCAAAAAATTGTTCTTTAAAAAATTGAAAATTTTAAAAGCTAGGATCGTGAAATGCATTTTTAGGGTGTATTTTCTCAATATTTTAAAAAAATTGCCGGGCTTCGCCCTGCATTGAGTCAGAAAATCCTGCATACGCCTCTGCACTATCCGAATTCCACCCCTACTAATAACTGATGAAGGCATTAATGTCGAAGAGCTGAAATTTGTTAAAACATGCTTTACAGATAACACTATTTCAAGTTCACCAATAATTGTACATTTATCATAATTTTAAAGATTAATTTTACTACAGTCAGAAATTTTAGTCGTTATTTCTTTACAAAAACATTGCGCATGCGTCACAAATCACCTAGTGTAACCACTCTAATGTGATTGGTAAGCTGTTTTCATCACAACAACAATTATAATTGCAATGCAGTCTAATTACTAACTGGTGATGCAATTTTCTAATTGCTTTTGTGACCAATCACCTAGTCTAACCGTGGCCTTATGTAGCGTCTGTTAACTATTTCTTCATAAAACTATATAATCAATAGCAGGGTCATTTCACTTGTTTTGCACGTAACAGCATGTAGTTCAACTTCACATAATTGTAAAGCAATCGATTTGGCAATTTTGTTAATTAACGAGTTCTTCAATTATGTTTTGCTAAACAAATCCTCATTGCTTAGTAGAGTAGTAGTAATGAAATATCTCGTTTTGACATTTAAATCAGTTGGTTGTTGTGTTGTAATTAACATTTTCCAAAAAGAGATGCTGAGTAAAATAATAATTACATGTCTTGTAATGCAATGCTTTATCAATACTAGCAGTTTTCTGTTAATAAATTAATATTTTTGACTGCGCATATTGTCTTGCGAATATCTAATTGATTTTCTGTATGCATTATTATATGCATCTGTTTGATTTGCTTTAGAAGGAGTGCCAAATAGTGAAATTTGCCGATGAGGGAACACCTGTTATAGAGGAAAGAATTCCAAAGACGACGCAGCCGCGGGAACGCAGAAATTGGTGATTTGATGTAACGAGAATTACTCATCCAATTTAAAGGAGACATTCCTGGTCCACTTCCAACGGTTCCCGGGTTTCGCACCTTAAGGTGCTTGGTTTAACTATTGATGAACATTTTGGTTTCAAAACGCATATATTGGGCATGTGCAATAAAGCTATCTCCTTTATTTATCTACTCAAGAAACTCAAAAACCTTGTATTCTCACCGGAAGAACTAAAATATTTATATTCCAGTCTTGTGGTCTCTGTGATTACTTATGGATGTGTGTGGCTTGGGGAGGAGAGAGCGAATACCTACTGAACTCTATCGATGCTGTACAAAGAAGAGCCGTTTATCTCGGAGTAATCTCAAGTTTTATGCCAATTCAGACAATAATTCATGACAGAGACAGAAAACTATATCATGCGATAACTCAAAACGTATATCACCCTCTGGCTGGCCTGCTACCGACACGGAACGGGTTTTCAACGAGAATGCTGCGATCGAGACTTCCGTCCTGTGAAAATGCAAAAAGTGAAAGAGAGCTAACCGTTTTCCCCAATACATTCTTACAAGTACTGCAGATTTAGTTTCACTTGCAGAGAGGTTTCCTCAGGACTCTAGCTGTTCCTAACAATGCTGCCTTCTGTGCTACTGCCCCTCCCCACTTTGGTACTCCCAACTCCTCCAAGTATTTCTTATGCTTCTTACTGCTAGTGCTAATACAACTGCCGAGACTACTTTAAACTTCTTGAACTTCCACAGTTTTTCTATTTACTCTGCCAACTCCATGTACTTGTCTATCTTCTTTTTCTCCCTGCTATCAGGTTATCTACTCTCTCTCACTCTTACTTACATAGCCTACACTTATCACTTCCTTCCATTCTTGTCTATATGTTTCTTCACCCAGTTTGTTCTTATTGCTTGCTCCTGTGCTGCCATTATCAGTGCTTCTGTTTCTCTCTTCAGTCCTGCCTTCTTTAACCACTTGTTGCTCTCTTCTCTGTCACACTTTTCTGTGTTCCTCCAGTATTCTCCATGCATTGCCTTCTGCCTATACCTTGTTTGTCTCTCTGATTCCATCCTACTCTGGTATACTTTCTTTCCTTCACTCTCAGTTCTTATCTTCATTAACTCCTTAGTGACCTCTAATAGGAATCCTCTAGGTTGCTCTTCTACATATTCCTTTAGCCCTAGTGCTTCTGCTTCTACAGTCTCCTCCACACTTAGCAGCCCTTTCCCTCCCTTATGCCTTGCCATGTACAGCCTATCTACATCTCCATTGAGGTTGAATGCTCTCTCTGCTGCTAGTATCTTCCTTGTCTCCCTGTCTAATTCCCTCAGTTCATTCTTGTTCCACCTAACTATTCCTGCCGAATATCTCAACACTGGTATCGCCCACGTATTAATTGCCTTTATGCTGTTCTGCCCATTCAATGCTGACTTCTGTAGTACCTTCCTTACTCTCCTCTTGTATTCTTTTCTTAACCTCGTCCTCATTTCCTCATGATCTGTTTTATCTTTCTCTATCACACCTAAGTACTTGTACCCCTCTTTGACTTCCTCAATCTTATCCCACTGCTCGTCCTCAAACCATCTCCATCTATGCACTTGCTTCTGATCATTGTCACTGTTGCACACTTTCCTAATCCAAATTCCAACCCAGAATCTCTGCTTGCCTTCTCCAATGTCTCCATTTGCTTCTGCAACATCTTCCTTGAACTAGCATACATCTTCAGGTCGTCCATGTACCACAGGTCACTTACTGCTCTACCATTCTTCTCTATATTATACCCTATGCCTGTCTCCTTTAACTTTTCTGTGATGGGGATTAAGCTTACTACAAACAGTAGTGGTGCTAAGCTGTCTCCCTGGAATATGCTTCGCCTGAACCTCAACCTGTTTCCGTCTATCTCAGTTTGCCACTTTCCCATCTCCCTCTCTAGAAACTCAACCCATTTTCGTGAAACTCCATTGGCCTCTACCTACATACACTAAGCTATTTTTATTATTATTACTTGTTATTATTATTATTATTATTATTAATTTCAGGTACGTCTTAGTAGTGATTTTAATTATAACATTTGACTGGAATGCACATTGCAAAAATTTGATTTCTAATCTATACAAAAAAACTTGTCAGTTAATAAAACTAGATGCAGATATTTTGTAAATGTATGTGCAAACGTTTTAATATTTCGCCATGTCGTAATTTATTTGTTGTTCAATTCACTCCTTGCACTGTTATTAGAGGCGGGTGATGTTAAACCAAATCCTGGTGCAACAATATATGACAGTAATGAGTTATGTAAAGTAAAGAGCTTTAGGCACCACATTAAATTTACGTACAATATTGTGAAATAAAGGAGATGTTCGATAGTCTTGACAATAACACAATATACACGTTTACAGAAACCTGGTTTAACTCTGAAACTGAACTTTTCAACTTTGACAGGAAAAATTTTGTTACCATATGTAAAAACCGGGAATCCAGAGGAGGTGGGCTAATAGTAATTGCTCCACGTTATCTATACTCACAGAGACGCAAGGAATTAGAAGCAAGTCATGAAAGGTTTGAGAGCCTCTGGTTAGAAATTACGCAAAATAAAAATTGTCAATTTTCAGGCTTAATAAATGTGTGTTATTCACCAAGGAAAAACTACTATAACTAATTTATAAAATAGAAATAGGTAGAACTACAAAATGCATTCCAACTTGAAAAAGATATATATGTTTTTGGGGATTTCAAAATCAACTATCTCTCAAGTTCCGAATATGCTATTATATAAGATCTCTGTGATTCAACATAGTTGAATGTAGTAAATAAGGAGATACCAACAAGACACATAACTCTGATTGGCTACTTCTTGATAAACGTAGATAGCTTAGATTATGAAACCTACGTCTTTAATTCTTTTTCTACCACAATTTATATGTGTATATCCCCTAAAGAGAGGAAAAGAATTCTTAGAAGAAGCTTCAAAGAATTTGACAAAACTCTCTTCGCTCGCACGCTCAAAAATGTTGCATGGAACTACATTTACACTCTTAATTATTCAAATGAAAGGATAAATTTTTTGCTAAATGGATTTAAAACCTGCTTAAACAAACAGCACCATTTAGATATGTGTATATTAAATCGTGTCAGTGTTATAATGCAAAGAGTAAGGAAATTCAAATGTTAGAAGAGCAGAAAAAGAAAATGTGGAAAAATTTAACCACCAATAGATCGGAAACGAACTTTAATAACTTCAATTGTATAAAAAACAAACTACACGCTATAAAAAACGTTCAGCAAAATCAAAATGCTAAACACTTCTATAACAAACTAGAACAATCTTGGAGTAAATGGAGGTTTATAAATAGATAATTAAATCGAGAGAAAGGTTTGTCATGTGCTATAAATGAGTTAGTAGTAAACAACACAGTATGTAGTGATATTAGGTTAATAGTCGATGAATTAATTCACACTTTTAAAAAACTAGGGACTTATACAGGTGCGGCTGTTCCATTTGAGAACAAAATTGATTAACTAGAGGCCACTTTTTCATTTCGATATATTCATAAACAGGAATTATTAAAGGTGATATCTACAACATCCAGTGGTAGCTGTGGTATATCAGTTTTTAATTTAAAGGAGTACATCGATTACTTTGCTGATCACCTTTTGTTTGCATACAATTTTGCAATTAGCAGTTCAACTTTTCCTGCAGTACTTAAAAAGGCAGATGAACACCCATATTCAAAAAAGGAGACCCCACGAAGTGTGAAAATAATCGCCCTATTTCTATCACAAATCCCTTTGCACAAATTTTTGAAAAACTTCTATGCGCACAAATAAATCTCTATCTGAATGATAATATTTTAGTACCAAATCAGTTTGGTTTTAGAGAAGCACATAGTACAGCAAATGCCTTGCTAAAACTAACTGAGAGTGTAAGGTTTAACTTAAATAACGGTCTTAGCGGTAGTGTAGCTTTAGTCGATCTGAGGTAAAGCTTTTGACAGCCTAGATTTTCATATATTTAATCAGAAATTATATAGATATGGATTTAATGAGCTAAGTAGAAAATTGGTGCAAAGTTTCTTAAGTTGTAGACAACAGCGTGTCAAAGTAAATAACATATACTCAAATTTTGTAACCACAGACAAAGGCGTACCCCAAGGTTCAGTACTTGGGCCTATTCTTTTTAATGTGTTCATAAATGATATCTGTAAATATGTAAAAAATTGTAATATAATTCAATATGCTGACGATATATGTATAATAGCAAATCATAGTAGTCCCATCATAGCAACAGAATATTTAAAATCTGATCTCATGAACATTAAGAGATATCTTCAGCAGCATAAATTGAATTTGAATGAGCAAAAGACGCAGTTTACAATTTTTTCTCCAAATGAATCCAGAGATCTTGCCAAAACTATTACTTTACATACAAGTAGTGAAACGCCAGAACTTCAACTGTCAAATGAAATTAAGAATCATATTGTTGAGATTGATAGAAATTTAAATTTCAAGTTGTTCTTTAAAAGCAAGCTTGGTAAAATGGTAGCAGGTATCCAGAGTATTCGCCAAATAAAAATTATCACTAAAAATAAGACATTAATAGATGCTCTAGTAATGTCACTATCGGTACGCCTGTATATTATTGAACAACATAAGCATAGAATTATCAGAACGCATAAATACATAAATACACTGTGTTCTACTGGTAATTAACAACAATGTATGGCATTGGTAGACAAGAGACGGGTAGAAAGCTCAATGAAATCAAAATGTTGTCACCAAAATACTTCACAATTTACATTAGTCTAATAACTCTGTATAAATACATAGAAAAGCAAACTACAAGCACATTATTCTTTGATAATTACCTTAGCTACCATAAGAGAGGCAGCAAATGCTTCAGCAGAATGATATCAATTGCAGAAATACAAAAACAGGTGCATATGTTAGTTTATGTTTAAAAAAAATAGTGCTACAGTAAGCATGGAAACTCGCTTACCTTTTCATTTTCAATTTCGAATACTATTGATGCCTCATTGTTACTGTTGATTTCATTATCAAAAGATTCATGTGCATCATTCTTAATGAAAAATCAATAGCTTTGGATATCTATGCATAACTTAAAACAAAGTATTTCGTATCAAGATCTTTTTTGTGGGACCAATGGGTTGCGCTCTTTCTTCCAATTAAATTATAAAAACTCCAGTTGAATAACCCTGTTCTTAGCAAATTTGGGGTTTTAACTAATTTGAATGATGTCCAATAATCTAGGTTATGCGGCTTGATGGTGCTTGTGTACCTTAGAATTTATTTCTATGAAAAATATAAACTTACCTTTCTATGTTAAAGCACTGTATTTTGCCATTTCTATATTTGAACTTGAATCATATAGTAAGGCTTTGTTTGATATTAAGTTTCATTATATAATTTAGCACATTTTTTATTTTAATTTTCGCATTTAATTTTATAAAATTAAAAGCGTAATTTGTTATATAATTCTGCATTACTATAATGAGCTTAATGGGATTTTGAAATGATCTTTCAATTTTATAAATTAAGGAAATTACTATTGAAAGATTAATAAGAATTTGAAATTTTGTTCTTGTAATATTTTCTAAAATTATTCAAACTCACATGGAGTTTTGATTTTCCATTCTTGATATAACCCGTTGCACTCTGAAGTTATACTCTATTTTTTTTTGATAAACTGGGTATTATTTCAAATTTATTATTATACAATTGTGAAATTATAGTATCATCATAAATAGTTATTTTTAGTGAGCAAAACAAAGCCATTTGATAAAAATAGTTTCAAACAATCTACAAGAAAATTTTAAATTTTTTGTAATATTTATGCAATATTTTTCTGATTTTAATATTTTCATACATTAATGAAATAAATTAACATTAAATGTGATATCAAATTTATGTTTCATAAAATTTTGTATATTATATATGTTTTTCTTTTTGCCTGTCACATACACACAAACATTGAAGACAATGAGGTTGCAATAGAAAATTGAAGCATATAATTTTTTAGTATTTATGGCAATCCTATATGTTCATAAGTTTATCTCACTGAAATGTTCTTTTTGTAATTCTTGCAAATATGTGAAGAAAATGAAAACTTTCAAAGTAACCCTGCAAATGTATTGAAGTTTACTGATTCTATTTTCGTTGAAATTTGTTAGAAAAGAACAAAAATATGATAATCATTTTGAAAAGAAAAATTCATTAGCAGCTTAAGAAAAGATCCAACTGGATTTTCAATCAATAAACGCAATATTTATAGAAAATACTTCAAATGAAATACATTGTAAACTATATAATACAGAAGATACATTTTGAGATCTCATTCTAAAGAATTCAAAAAAAATTTTTTAAACTTTTTGATTTGTTAGTCCCATGTCATCCAAGACAAATATTCCATTTGAAAAAATGACTTTGCGATTATGATTGCTTACATGGAAATATATAAAAATGAAATTAAAGTTCAAAAATTTATTTTGTTGATTTCATTTGCTGAACTTTGATTTAGGTTTACTTAATAGTTTCGTGTACTCTGTCCATACAGACTTTGGTTAGAAGCAAATAGATAAAAAATCCCAAAGCAATTAAGTTAAGAAGAAATTTTTAAATTTTACTTTTTTGCGGTTTGATTTACATTCTGTAGTAGAATAGTATATGCCGAAAATAATGCTTTCAAAATGTGATCATCAATGCATTAGTCAGGCCTCTTCAGTCACTTTTTATTAAAGTAATTTTATTCACTATTTGTCCCGTTTTGGTTACTTTTTTCTTGATTAACTTAAATTTGTTTAATTGCAAATCTAAATCTAGCATTAACTAATTAGGAATGCCATTTTATCTGTCTTCATGAAAGAATAAAAGACAATGTTCATAAATTATGAAGAAACGTATTCCTTGCTTCAAACTCGGGGTTGATCCCCAACTTGTTTTTGCACATTCTAGTGAACATTACATTTCCACAAGACTACTTAAAGTAAACAAAAATTGTAACATTAGATTGGCCCCAATAAGGCATGTGTTGGCTAGTTTGCGTAGAATGAACTTACTTATAATCAACAAAAATACCCCAGCGGATGTCATTCAAAGAATGAGGTTTACAGCTATGTATAAAGTGCAATTTAATACGTAGGCCAAGCCACGGGTTTTATAAACATGAATTTTTGGTTTCATATATAATAACACTCTACCAGAAATTGTTAACATTATGTAACAATTTAACGCATACATTAAATATAAGATTCCTCAGCTGTACAATTTTTTTTCAAAATCAGAAATGTATTAAAGTCAAGAGTTTTACCTTCACATTGCTAATTGCTTTTGTCGCATTAACTAGTTGCAGTTCGATTTGGAGAAACAATCCAAACTAAATAGCACTGAACTGCTGCATCACATGAAAATATTGGTGTTTGAGATTTTCTTGAAGATGTCTTGTATTCTGTTTGCGTATGTTTCTCATTTATAACAGAGATTTCTTCAGGAATTTAATTAACAGCCAAAATTTTATCCATTTTTCGCAAGAAATTTTTGATATCCTCTTCAAAATTTAAATGATTTTTGTAGCAATATGCAACATGAATGTTTCTTATTTCCATATTTCTCGGAACTGAAGCAAACCGGAGACTGCTGTTGGTAGATGTGGTTGTATACTTTGGTACAGAGCAAGACTTTCGATTTTGAAAAGACAACAAAATAGTGAGATATAAATTGCAAAATGAGGTCAAACCAATCACTACTTTGTAATGGGATTTGCCATTATTTTTCGTAAATTATGCTACAAATACGAAAAAAAATGGTTTGATATGCTCTTAAAATTAAGGCAATTCATTACTATTAGAATTTTTCAAAACAATTGTAAAAATCCCCAATGTAATAAACATAGCTTTATATTGTGTTATAGCATATACTGCGACACTAATGATAATAGTAGATATCCAGCAGAAACTAAAAATGAGGCTTCAATCTTCATCATGCTCATATTTGTTTAGGAAGGATTCTAGTAATGTTCTCTCGTGCTTTACATAAGTTTCTCGTCCGAAGCCAGACAGTCAAATGTTTTTCTTCATCGACTTTGCTCTCATCATCAGTGCCTGAAACCAGAATGACTACGTTACCAAATGGTTTAAGGTATATTTTCACTTATCTGCAAGCAATGTTTAAATATTTTGAGTGAATTCCTTAAATCTGCTGAATGTCGACAAAATACTGCATTTTGATAGTAGTTTTCGTTGCTTGTGCTAGCTTGTTGAAATGCAATGAAGGACTTATTTTAGAGTTGCTTCTGAAAATAGTGGTTTACCTACATGCACTTTGGGTTTATGGATTGATGCAGGCACTCGTTATGAAAATCCGTCATCCAATGGTGTTGCACACTTTTTAGAACACATGATATTTAAGGTAACTTTGTTTTACTAATCGTTAACGTCAATTGTTTATTAGCTATTTTTTATTCATCTATATATATATATATATATATATATATATAT
>CABFPE010000037.1:2106850-2124949 GCA_900660155.1 Hofstenia miamia | reverse complement strand
TCTAGCACTAAAAGCCATCCACACACAAACTTTTTGAGGATGTAGTGATTTTTGCATGTTACGATGCGGATTTTCAAATGACCAAATAACACAATTGTGTCGATTTACCAATCCATCAAGAGAAAAATAGGCTTCGTCAGACCAAACAATGTCATGCACTAACTCAGGGTTGTCAAGCACCCATTTGCAAAATTCCAGTCTTTTTGGTTTGTCTTCTGCAGTTATTGATTGTAGAAGGGATATCTTATAAGGGTTCATACCACATGAATGTAATACTCGACATACACTTCTTTGTGGAATATTGCAAATTTGACTTACTGAATACGAACTAGCATGACCAAGAACATTTTCAGTCTGTAATTTTTGCATAGTTTCAACCACCTCTTCTTTCCTTTCATCGATTAAAGACGGTCTGCCAGACTTAGGTATGTCATGTAATGATTTTGTTTCATTAAATTTGTTAATCAAATTAGTAATGGCTGTTGTTGAAAAGGGATTCTTCTTCAAGTTCCGCAGTTTTTTGAAAGCTCGCAGCGTTAATGTTGGACTTTCTCCATTTTTGTAAAATAATTTAACAATATCCAGGCGATCATCCAAATTCATTTTGTAGACGTTTAGACAGAAAATGCTTCTTATTAATAAAATTCCGTTTACCTAAATAATGATGAAATATTTCGTCACAAATTCTATGATTGGTCAATAATAATGATGAAATATTTCGTCACAAATTCTGTGATTGGTCAATTTTATACTAACCTACAATCTCAAGTTACTTATGGCTTACCCTGTATATACTAGGGATGTGCCAGAATCCGGTATCCGGTAAAATTTAACTTGTTTACTGTTTACTGGATTTTATTTTTTCCATGATATGGAAGTTGTCATGCAGCAAAACAAGTTTTTCTGACATAGGACTGTGAATTGTGCAAAATACTTTTTTAATTATTATGTATCAAAATATTTCGTATAATTACGTTGCCATAATTTTAAGGTTAATAAGGATCCTGACATGGCGGATTTTGCCTTTTTTGCGTTATATTTTCCTAAAATCGGTGTATGCGGTCTTAATAGCTAATTTATGAATTCATTCCAATATTCTTAATTTAAAAGAATTTGATCATGAAATAGATAAAAGAGATAAATTTGAATTCTCCTTTAGGCTTTTGAATTGATCTTCTTAGAATAGAAGATTTATGAATTCATTCCAATATTCTTAATTTAAAAGAATTTGATCATGAAATAGATAAAAGAGATAAATTTGAATTCTCCTTTAGGCTTTTGAATTGATCTTCTTAGAATAGAAATAGGAAGATTTTCTTTGTTTTTCTTTGAATGTGATGTTTAACTATTTGAGACTTGTTGGTATATATATGTTCCACCTCAACAAATCCGTTTTCTAGACTGATATAATTCAGTTTATTTGTATTTTGTATGAAGGTTAAGGTGGCCGCGTTAGAAGAAATTTTGCTCTAATATCTATTTATGGAATGGTCAACAGAGATTCTTTGATAAACATAAGTAGATAACTTTATCGTATAAAACTACTTAAGTCTAAAACTTTAAAGAATAAATCCTATATTAAGTTTTAACTCTAAAAACTTAAATTCAATTAGGTACATTGAATGTCGATATCAAATGCTCGGCAGCGAGTTTAAATTTTACTTGACATTTCTATTCCTGTTTAATCTTTGCTGTAAAAAAATTTTTGTTTGTTGCAAATTAGTTTAAAAATACAAGTTTTCTTTAAAACCTCTACTGAAAAATTGCCATTTTGGATGACTAATTGAATCTAAAATTTTGGCGATTGTACGGTGAAAATTGGGCCTGATAGAATGATGTTTTTAAAAAAGTCGGAAGGGTATAATCAATGCAACATTGATATTATCGGATCTTTTAAAACTTTTGCTGAGCACTGATTGAAATAGAAATGCAATTCCGCAGGAGCAAAATGTTAAATTATTATTATTATTTAATAGCTTTATTCAACACTGTATGCATAGACATTAACATATATATACAATATTTACAAATGATACATATATACAAACATGAACTACACAAATGCTAAAATATGCTACAACTAAAAATTAAAATTAACTAAAAACAAATAAAAACAAAAAAAACAAAATATTTACAAAACGCTAAAAAGTTAAATATTTTCGCCAAGAGTTTGTTTTAACTGAGTAGCCATATTTATATTGATTTGCTAGCAGGTTCTGCTTTAATAATTTCTTAAACAAATTCAGAGAGGATGCAGTTCTGAAATAAGTAGGAAGAGTATTCCACATTTTTGCTGCATTCGTGATGAAGGCACCTTTCCAGTATCTATTATGGATTTTAACACTATTGATGCATTTCTTTGTACGCAGGTTGATTTTGGCATATTTACTTAAAATGCTATTTGGTATTGAATTATGTATTAATTTGTACAGATTTGTCAGGCATGAATATTTTGTGTAATATAATGGTGATAATATTGATAATTGTTTTATTTTCTCACCCGTTTGGTATTTATCAACACTAAGCATTGCTGAAATGCACCAGTATATTATATTAATCACAGACTCAGAAATCATGAAATGTTCAGTACAGAAACTTTGAAAGTTTTACTTGTTCCTAGTTTATGACAACAAGGTTTGAATTTCTTTAAAATTTTTGCAAGGTGGGAATTTTCGCATGAGTTTTATCGTAATCTAAGTAAAAAAATTATGTAGGCAGGATTCAGTTTTTGTAAGAAACAAGCTATTGGAAAACTTATTCACACTGGCTGACGAAGGACAATAGAGGCAGAAGTGCTATGCTGGCCTGGGTAAAAAATGCAAAAGTTGAGTAGTAAACATTTATTTAAATATTTAGAATAAGCGGAGGTTTAGGCAGATAAACCCAAATGCTTTAAACCACAATTGTCATTATTTCCTATAACTTCGAAGGTTGTATTTTGTTTGACTATTTCCAGTAACTGTCCAATATTGTAGAAATGCGTATTTACTTTTATAGATACTAGGAAACTGGATGTCAATGGGCTGAATTAGATATTTAATAAATGAATAAACTTTAAACAGACCATATGTTGTGTTTTTCATAATTTAGGAACGAAATACGTAATAAATGTGATCATCATACATTGGTAAAATGATTTTTATTCACAATTTTAGCATATGAAACTCTGAAATTAACCATTTAATATTATAAGCACATTCAAATCATGGGGCCACCTAATGCAAAAGAGTGTATAGATTCACAACAAAATCGAGTCCATTGTTGTAGGTGTATATAGACTCTCGAGAGAGGTTTAATTTTATGATTTGCGGAAGGTTATCTCTGAGAGCACTTATCGGCTATTAAAGAAGCTTCATAGTAAGAATGAATGTTGCAAATATTGTGGAATTCCACCAAAATGTACTACGTCATACCATCTTCAGGAATATCAAGCCTGTGAACAAGTTCGCCGAAGTATAATTAATAGAATATCTTTACAAAAAGAATAACGGATCATTACTAGCCGCATATGTAAGTGGTTTAGATTACTGAATACTGCTATCATTGATTACTACAACACCGTACACAGATCTGCTTGATTTACACTAGCCCACTTACAGCCTTCAATTGGTCAGTGGGTATTAGGGTTAGCATAATAAAATGTTGCTTAAACATCGAGAAGGTATCGTGGAACAGATTATTCATCTAAGTTTGCAGTGGTTAATGTATCCGTCTCTAGATTAACTTTTTACCAAAGAATGAAAGTTGCTCAACACAAGTTTACAACATTTCTGTTGAAAACAATACCGTTTTCAATCGTCGTACGGAACTGCAAAGAAGTAGACGTTTTTCTAGTTGATTCCAACTTGGGTTTTAATAAAAGATTATATTTGACAACTGTTTTTTAATGTGTTTAATATTATAATGCACTACCAAGAGTCTTTTAAATAATGTTTGATTATTTTTGCGTGCTATAGAACCCTGTTAGAAACATTTTGGTTTTTGGAAGCGTGTTAGGGACGCTATCGTGTACGTAATTGTGGAAATTTCACTATTCTTAAATGAATGGAAAAATTTTAATAAGTCTACACATAGAAAAAATACTGCATAGAAATATAAGGTTTATATGGTTTAGGGAACAAAGAATCGAACTCAGCTGGAACTTGAATTAGAAATTGAAAATATGGGTGCTCAATTAAACGCCTATACTTCCCGTGAGCAAACTGTTTACTTCGCGCGTGCATTTTCACATGATGCCGAGCATGTCGTTGAAATTTTATCAGACATCTTGCAGAACAGCACACTTGGTAATGCGCAAATTACCCGTGAGCGCGACGTTATTCTTCGCGAAATGCAGGAAGTGGAAGCTAATTTACAGGTGGTATAAAACTTCATTTTGACATAATTTCGAGAAGCTTAATATCTCGTTATTTTTCCAAGGACATTTATTATTCTGGGTAACATGAACATAAATTCTGGGCTTTTTTAATTGTGAATTCCAGACATTGATAGGAATCAAATCTATAAATATTCAAAAAATTTACTACTCTTTTTTTTCGAAAAACAAAGGATTTAAGAAAATGTATTTAGTGAACTTTTGTTATAAGAATGATAAAATCTCGTATTTCAGGAAGTTGTTTTCGATCATTTACACGTTGCTGCTTATGGCGCAAAGGCTCCTTTGGGATGGACAATATTAGGACCAGTACAAAACATCAATTCAATTTCACGAGGTGAGTTGAAGGATTACATTAACACACATTATCAAGCCCCGCGAATAGTATTGGCTGCTGCGGGTGGCATTGAGCATGATCGTTTGGTGTCGTATGCTGAGAAATACTTGTCCAATTTACCCTCTTCATCGCAGTAAGTTTTTGAATATATTATATTGTCATGGTTATTTGGAAACTTCGAATAGTTGTCGCAATGGCATAGTTAATACATCACATGTGAGAAGTCACCCCTTTTAGCCCTTTCAATCTAAAATGCAATTTTTATTTTGCAGGTTTTTCGAAAATTTCGTACATTTCTCATTTGCATAATTTCGCTTGGGCAGTAGTAAGGTATTATTTTTGTTGTTCAGAGACCTTTTTGATGAGTATTGTACATTTATATGCTTTTAAAATCTTGATAATTTTGATGTTCATTTAGGTAAGTTTTAATATTAAGTTTTGCAAGGCTCTTATATATGGGTGCATTGTGTATATTTTGCTGTCATGCTTATTCTTATGGCATTAATTTGATTAATAGTTTGTTAACTTGTATTACAATTTTTTGACCATGTTTAGATCTCGAGTTCATTTACCGAAGTGTGAATTTGTAGCTGGCGAGCAGCGAGTTAACAATCCCGCTATTCCTCTAGCACATGTAGTGCTTGCAGTAGAAGTTTGTGGATGGCCTAGCGCTGATTGCGTCCCCTTAATGGTTGCTAACACTATTATTGGTGCATGGGATAGATCTCAAGCATCAGCTGGTACTCCGCTAACGCCACTAGCCCACAGTGGTGCTTGTCACTCATTTCAGAGCTTTAATACTTGTTATACCGATACTGGTCTTTGGGGACTGCATTTCGTCTGTGAAGAGGGTCAGAATTATTTTTTACTTCTACTTTCAAATTCCTATATATTTGAGCTTTCTATCAATTTTTTTGTTATATTACGCATGCTGTGTCGTACATTTAGATTTATTTAACAGGGTGCGTGATGAAATATATAAAAGGCATTTCACACTAATAAATTGCCTGTTAAAAGATCAGTTGAGTCAGTTTATGAATACGTCGTGTGTTTTTTAGTTTCGTTAGGCGTTCAACAAATAGGCAATCGCATTATGGAAGGTAGGAATGTATTCTTAGATGTCCAATAGGAGACTCTGTATCAACTAAACGCAGAATTATGTCAAAGTAAAGTACATGTAGGTCTATTTTTATGGTAAAATTTTTAGGAGGGAGAGAGAGAGAGCCCCCTTACAGATACTTTGCTGTCTTTTAGTTGATGCAGACGAGCAATGAAATTATTGATACAGCACTTAATAGGAGTTTTCTATTATTGGTATCGCCCGATAAGACTGCAATCCATCGTACATCTTGCATTTGCACTCCAATGTCACTAGCTAAGAGTAACTGCTCTTTCCGGGATAGGAATGATTTTAAGTTAAATATTGCGTTGACGAATTTGTGTATGACTGACAGCTAAGTTAAGTTTGTAACTCAGGTAATTGTACTCATAAACTTTAGGGAATTCTTCCTGTTTAAACAAGAGATTCCCTTACATAGTCTTCAGAAATTTCAATAGCAAGCAGAAATTCTTTTGAGCAAAAAAGTTGTCGTCGATCAAACTCAAGTTATAATCTCCTTGGCGTTTGAATGATATCAACAATTTTTTTGGATTTTTCAACTATAATTTGTTCGCAAGTTTCGTGTGATCTGCTTAAACTATACTCAATGAACTTTTTTCTAATTCGATGTTGTTCTGTTTTGCCTTTATATGTATATTGCTTATAATCAATACTTTACTTATAATTATCGTTGATTACAAAACTTTCAGTGAAATTGAAGAACTTTTTAGTAATGTGAACATGTTTCTCTCTCTAAAATGACCTGGATTTTCAACTTTTAGAATCGATGCAACCCAGAAGGACGACGCAAACAGCTTGCTGTTTACAATGATTTGATAATATAACTTGGATTTGCATTTACTTGAAGCTGCTGGTGATTTATAATTTATAAATGTGTTGCCAATGTGTACATCACTAAGTCGGAGCTAACAGTTTTCTATCGTTGCAAATAAATACAAGTGGAACTTAATAATAAATTAATTTTTTTATAATTAGAAATTCAATAATTTTAGTTACAAATGTTAATGAATTTGAAATTGACTTCGAGGCAGGGTAAGGCAAAATGTTAGCAGTTGGGTAGTCTATGGGAAGCAGTGGGCCAGTGGTGTATAGGGTAGCCAAGTGTTTGCTATGTTTTAATGTATTTCTCGAAATCACTGAAATTTGAATACCTTAAATTTTTTGTTCAAATAATTGTATAGTTTTTTGCATTGGCAATATATAGTATCATTTAGCAAATGTTGGTAAGATGATAACAGAAACGCAGGCGGAATGGATACGCATCTGTCGTGATGTAACAGAAGAAGAGGTGACACGTGCCAAGCAATTACTTCAGACCAATATGTTGTTGCAATTGGATGGCACCAACGCGGTTTGTGAGGATATTGGAAGACAAACTTTGTGTTACGGACGCCGTATTCCACTGGACGAAATGCAAGCACGCATTGAATTAGTTACTTGCAAGTCTGTTAAAGAAGTGTGTTCCCAGTATATTTATGACCAACCACCTGCCTTGGCAGCCGTTGGTCCTCTCTCCACATTGCCCAGTTATTCCATCATTCGGCAACAAATGTGCAGATTTTGATTTTGTATATTTTAAAATTCGTTAGATTTAGAAGACTTACTGCTGTTAATTTTGCTTCATTATCGTCTATAGTAGACAATGTTGTGCTCCATAATGATATTTATGGATCATGTGTCTTTGAAACATTAATTAACAAAATTCTTGATTATATCTAAATACTTTCTTAATTGAACGAATTGCAGTCCATCTGTATGATAAGTACATTTTATTTCATTATTTTAACTTATTATAAATGATTTAAGAAAGTTTTGGGAAAAGATTTAAATGAATTTTGTTCAAATTGAAACAACAACTATTTTTGATAAACTTTTGTGGAGAAATAGTCTGTGTAAGTTGAAAGACTCTGGAGAAAGGTCTTAATTGAGGTTTTTTATGCGATAATGTCATTTGAATCAATATTTAGGTCATATACAGCTGTTCTTGCTCAGTAGAAAATCAGGCTTTGACATTACAGCTAATGAAAAACCTAGTGATTAATAGATTACTTGCTTTTCAGCAAGTTTTCAGAAGTTAAATTAGTGTGGGTTGTTCAGTAGTAATATGAATGTCAGTTTATTGAGCAATTAAAAGAGGAATTAACTTTGACTTCTTCTGAAAATTCAGATTTAATCCTGCTTGGAGATTGGAACTGAATTACCTTAGTAATAACAATTGCAAAATTTGCCCTAGTTTTAAATATATTTTTCAATCTGAACTTTACAAATGCTACGCCATCGACTATATTCACTATGATTGATTACATTGTGCTTGTTGAAACAAATGGTGCCTCTAATAATTTTTATTCGTTCAAATGCCCTTTTTCAATTATATTTATCGAGTTTTCTAAATGTGATCCATCTTCAAAAATTCTACAAGTGCGTAAAAACCAATGGAAAAAACTACTGATTATATCAATAAGTTTAAGTCGGTACTCTAGAAAGTTACCTTCCAATTGATTCTGCACTAAATTCACCTATTATTTTGATATTTGGAATGATTTTCAATTATATATCAATAAAATTTGTCCAGAAAGGAAAATTAACTAATGTTAAAAAATAATTCAAGCAGCAAGCCTTTGTTAACTGGCAATTGTAAAGCAATAAAATGAGAAAATATCGCATACGTAAATTATAACAATTCTCGATTTAATAGAAAATGAGTACATGCTACTGAAATACCAGTGAAACTTGTCCTTTCAAAATTTTTGCAATGTAGCTTTTCGAAAAGTGTTAAATAATTATTCCAAAAATATTTACAACGGGACATGAACAATTGATTGCTATTGATGGCTATGTTAGAAATTTACAAATGATGCTTAAAAATTACTAATGGTTGAAATGAAACTTTTACTAAAATGGGAGATTATGAAGGCACATTGATTTTGACATAGCACAGAAAAAGTTCATTTTTATAAGTGAAACTTAAAAGTCCATTTGGTTATTTAGTATGTTATTTAATATATGTATAATATTTTTTGTTATTACTATAATAATACGACGAGTTAAACGTAATAAATCTTTTTTAGTTTTGAAAAAAAATTAACTTCAGATCTACTAGAACTTATGAAATGATCAAAGCAACAACAAAACGCAAATAAAATATATAGAATGGCTCGAAAAAATTACCGCCTGTATTTAGAAAGAAATCGCTACATTTTAATAAATGCGAAAAAATTATCATTTGCATGACTTACTAAAATCTCATGCAACACCCCGGTTGCCTCAAATTATAGAGAAATCTCGATAACTTCTCCAATTAGTGAAATATGATCACATGTGTCAACACGCGCAAGAATATTTTATTTTTATACCATCTGATAAGTACACAGTTTGCAGACAATTCTTGTATATTGTACACTTGAAAATCATTAAAAGTTGCAAAACGAAGAGTACTTTTCAATGCAAAAATTTCGCATTTATCCTGAGAAAACGTAATTTTACAAAATAAATGCTTCTATTAACAGTAACTTAGGTCTTCATATAAATTTAATTTCAATTGTACAATCATTCCTGCAATCAATACCTTTAAATATTTCGGACCAATTAGCATCACTTCAATATTGTCAAGAACTTTTAAAAAACTTGTATTTAATTTTCAAATCAAAGCTATTTACAATAATCATTTTAATATAAATCAGCATGGATTCCGAACAAATGGAACAACAACAAATGCTGTTATTGAACTGCAAAATAGAATTCTGTCATACGAAAATGAAAATTATGATTGTTAGATTAATCAGCCTTGATATCAAGAAGGCCTTTGACAATGTAAATCATTACATTTTATTTGAAAAATTAAACAATATAACACATTTAAATCCGTACATCATTAATTGGCTTGATCGTTTTATTGGGAATAGACAACAAATGGTTAAATATAATAACAGACTTTCGGGTATGGAAAAGATCAACAAAGGTGTTCCTCAAGGCTCTGTTTGTGGCCCATTTCTGTTCAACATATGTATTGATTCTTTAAATTGTGACTCTTTAATTGATCATTTTGGTTAACTAGTTACCTCCACCAAAGATTCCAGAGAGTTAAATTTAACGATAATTTTTCTGATTGGTTACCGGTTAACGATGGGGTGCCTCAAGGTACGATTCTAGGTCCCCTTCTTTTTATTATTTATGTAAATGACATGCAGTCAATAACTAACTGCAACCTAATTCAATAGGCCGAATTTTTTTTACACTGTAATAGTTTCTTAAAAAATTTTAAACACTTACGACCGAACAACAAAATATTAGATGTTTCATTGAGAATCACTAATCTTTTCATATACACCCCATTCTTTTACAAGCTACGTTTTTAGAAATCTTAGCCTAGAAAACGGCGAAAATTTATGGAATTGTCAAGGTTAGCATTTTGCAAAAAAACTACTTTTAACAAATAATATTTATTGAATGAAAATGAATCTGCTTAGCAATTCGACATTTTCAAAGATATTAGAGGTCATTACCCAAGCAACAAGGATTTATAGGCCCCCCCCCATTATGGGGTTGGGCCGCTCTGCCATTAATGGCCAAGCCATATATCCAACGATGAGCAAATAATAAAGTTATTTAAACAAATTCAAATAATTTCATAAAAAATGTTATCAAATATAGTTACATTATAAACAATCAATGTAAACTAGTGTTGTAATAATTTAAAGTTTGTGTAAAAAAAGTATCACCATAGTGATTGCAGTTAGTTTATAGTATGTTTGTGTTATTATTTATTGAATGTCCTCCAATAAAAATTTTGAACATTGTATTTTGTATTACATGAATAATTTGAGAGTTATTGTTGGGTTTATCATTTACCAGTTTATAATTGTTAATATTTATCTGAATTTAGAATATCTTATTTTATCTTATCTTATTGGGCCATTAATGGCCCATTAACAAACACCAATATTGGTCAACAATGGAAGCACTAATAGGCTATCAATTTTCCATGAACCCTTGTTGCTTGGTTACCGGATTATCAATTTCTGAATGATGACTCTTAAAATTTTTAGCTTTCAAAAATTTGTGTTTTAGTGTCAACAAATCAGATGATTCTCTTTATCGCACATAATTGGACAGTTATAATAAATTGATATACATGTAAACAAATTAATATTTTGTTTTTCGCACACATGTTCCTCTACATTTTTTCAAATAGGCATAAAAACAAACACTTTGTGCAAACAAAATTTACAAAACAAAAAAACTTTTCCTAAAAAATGAAGTACTTAGTATAACTTTCAGCCTTGTTGACGAAAAAATATCAAATATATATAATGTTGCATTATTTATGGGACAAAGCGAAAAACTGGGTGAATTCGCCACTCAATGTGTATTGAAAGAAAGTTGTTACGGCACTGTGTAGAATTGCATTGCAACCGGGTGGTTCGGCATGAAGACATTTGAGCAGCGGCGTACCAGCAATATTGAATTAAGGGAGGCACCAGGGGGCCAAAATATCTTAGGTGGAGCTCAGTTGAAATTTCATATATATATATATATAAATTTCCAAGATTAGAAAAACAAAATACAAAATTAAGACAAATAAACATCGGTATTATCATATTTCTACAGTAAATGCTGAACCATTCTGCTCTAAAATAACTTCCTTCACAATGGTAAAGTAATTTCAACAATATTTATTGATTGGAACTATGCTTTGCGGATGGATGCTTTTAGTTATAGCTTCATGAGAAGTTCAGTGCAAAAAAACAAATAGAACCTCAGCTTACCTACACATCATTCCAAATATTATGATAACAACAACCCTGCATGTAGGACCCTTCAAAATAGGTAGCTTAAATTAATTCAATCCAAACGATATGGAACGTCTTTCAAAGTCCACAACTTACGATTCTTCCGTTAAAGAATAATTTATATAAGAACGATATTTTTATCAACCCAGCATCAATAAGATTCAAAGCAAATTTATTGCGCAATATATTTATAAAAAAATCTACAAACTAACAAACAAACAAAATTTTTTTAAAACTTTTTTATAGTTTTTTTCTATTCGCTTTTCATAATCTAAACTATTCCAAAATTTAATTGATATGAGATGAAAGCCATTATAATTTTTATCTAAACACAGAAATTTTTGCGATCGCTCATTTAATTTAATATAGTCGTTAAGGAAAAGGAGAGATGTTTGTAGAGATTTGAATTTATATAAGATAGATAGTATATGCAGAAAAATTTGGCAGAACGGCGATAATATTTTATATTTATTACGATATACTGATTCTTCCTCATGTTTTGTGCAAAGCTTAGAGTTTTTATACACCACTTAAATGTGTTTAATAGTAGCATACGATGTTTCGAATTTAGGTTAGTTAAAAGAAAAGAACAGTATTGAAAATGAGACAAACAGAAAGCTTGTATCAGTAGTTTATGATAAAGATATCTAATCCCTGCAGTCAGTTTTTGAATCTTATTCAGCAGAAATTTTTCAAATTTTAATTCATTGGCTGGCTGAACCTGTCACGCATATATTCAACTTGGCCCTGTCTAGCAGCACATATCGTGATAAGTGGAAAATTAGCAACATCCGACCTATACCAAAGTGTCAATGCCCAAAGGAGTATAAAGATATGCGACCCGTATCAGTAACTCCAATTTTGTCGCGAGTTTTTGAGCGAATAGTAATGGACAGGTTTGTTTCAAGATCATATAATGAATACGCATCTATGAATCAATTTGGAATCCGAAAGCATATGTCAACTTCTTGTGCACTTCTGGTGATGCTCAACCAAATCTATGACTATAGGCGGACATATGACTACGCTCGGTTAATTACCCTTGATATGAGTAAAGCCTTCGATACAGTCCGCCAGTCAGCAATAATCACGGGGCTCAAGAGCATTGTACTAACAATCGACGCCAATTTAATCCGGCTATATAGCAGTTTCTTGACCGAGCGATCACAGTACACAACTCTCAATGGTGTGGACTCGGAGCTACGCACAACAAATCTCGAAGTATCGCAGGGAACCGTCAGTGGCCCGGTTCTCTTCAACGCAGCAACAGATGACATAGTGAGGGACTCACCAGTAGTAATGAATTATTCTTTGACAACCTTTGCCGACGATAATAACCCAGTAATTCCGGGTTCAGCAGATTCAGGAGATAGAGCTGATCAAATTCTTGACTCCTTACAGCGCCAATATGCTTTGAAAAACTTGTTCTTCAACAATAATAAGACGCACGAATTAGTCTTCACCTTTAGTTCCTATACCTCTGAAGCTATTTTTGACAAAGTCGCAGCTGTGAAAGTTCTTGGAGTTATTATTGATGAGAAACTTAGCTTCAGACAACATATTGAGGCCGTAGTTGCGCGAGCAAACTCTACAGTGTTCTTGCTGTTGAAGCTGAAGAAGCTGGGTTATACCTCAGATGAGTTACAATTGATCTACAAGTCTATTGTGGTCAGTATTATCACTTACGGATGCAGCGTGTGGGGAGGGGCGGCTAAGACTATTCTTGAAAAGATTGATGGAGTACAGAAGAAAGCCATGCGCTTGGGAATCATATCAAACTACATTCCAATAAGAGAACATATTCGCATATCAGACCGAAGGCTATACAGGCAAATCCAACGCATGGGCGTAAAACATCCGCTGCATAAATACGTTCCGCAGCGAACAGAGTATGCAATGACAAAGCTACGACACAGAATGCCGTCAGTAAGGAAAACGACCAGCTCTAAAGAACTCTCCCTCTTCCCCAGCCGATTCCTGAAATCGTGAACTCTCCTTTATTCATAATCTTAATGTTATGATGATTATCATAATAATAAAAGTTTACTTACTTACTTACTTACTTACTTACTATTTGTAATAGTAGACGCCGAGGCCCAGTGAGAAAAAATATATGAGGGGGTGCATTAGCAAAATTGCTGCCCCTTCAATAGTTGCAACTAGATTCGTCTCAGTTTATTTCTTAAAACCTACTACATGTACATGTATAGTGCAATCTTAATAGCCAATATAATAATTAACAAAATATGCAAAATAAAGATGTAATACCAGTTTGGTGATTGGTATATATTAAAACACTCAGCTCTTCTTGAAAAACAACGATACAAAATCTATACTATTTGAAATTCAAATATTTTTTCATAAGGTAGATTCACTCTTGTTATCTTTGTTATAAACGCAAGTTGATCAAAAAGATTACCTTAACATTGGGCTTATCAATTCATAATTTGATAAGCAAACATGGGAAAAATCAAATAATACTGTCAGTCAAGTACTAAGATTAATTGCCCTGGAAAAAATCACTGTCAGAGCATTTTTGCCATCTTTTATTATGCTACTTTTTGCTTTGCTTCTTAACTATCCTAATCATAAATTTTCTAATGTTGAGAAAACGATAAAAATATCTTGCATGTAGTCTAAAATTACATTCTATATTCGCTACAAAACAATTTAAGCTTCAAAACTCACGCAATCATATTGAAATTAATCATTTAAAATTAGAAGAATTTAATGTTCCCCTACCCTAATTCAATGGTAAAAATACTTCTGCTAACAGTCTATGTACATTAGCAAAACTTAGTTGACAAATCAATATGATGTGAAAACTTCAACTACACATATAAAAAACCAATTACTGTTTCTTCAATTGTAATGATAAGTTTATGTTACACTATCCATTTTCAAATTTTCTTTCAAATATTTTTCGGAAAATAACAGCAAAAGGTTTTTTATTTATTCATCAACTAATTCTTGATCATTCTGAGCTTACTAAAAGATCATTTGTTGGAAACAATAACCACATGAATGCAAATGCTTAAACAGGGAAAGTGGAAATATGTGTTTTCTATTCTGACTTTCACTAGGCTGAATTTATATTTGACCAATTTTTAGTGGTATATTAAAATGATAGTTGAAAGCAAAATATATTATGTCAAATACAAAGTAATACAAAGATGAGATTAATAAAACATAGAAGTGGTGTACAGAAGAGAGCTTCAAAATCGACTTTCATTGATTAAATTAAACCATTTTCAGCAAAAAAATTAAAATAATTTAGAAATGAAGGTCTATTTTTGAATATTTTGATAAATTTCATGGGCTTAACTGTGATTTTGGACCATTTATATGATCAAAATAGAGATGTCCCCCCTTAGAAAATTTTGCATGCGCCCCTGAAACATAGGATAGAAAATTGAGATTGACTAGGTAATGATTGGGATTTAACACCTTGGGTTATATTGCAACTTGTTGATTCTTTTTTGGCATCAAATAAAAATAAGTTAGTTAATGATATTCTCAAGGCTAGAACTAGAAAGACAGATTAGTAATAGAAAATTTAAATGTAAACTTTCTGAAATGAAAGCTGCTTAAAAAAAGTAAAATAAAATTATTTAGGCCTACTAAAAGAGTTCCTTAAAAAACTAATTAAGCTGCATTTAAGCCAGGCTTGCATATGGAAATCAAATTGTCTTCTATTTCCATTCCATTACCAAAACTATTGTAAAAACATTTACATAATTTTCCATAAATGTCCAGATCTTTCCATAACTCTTAGAACTAGTGATTATGGTTCTGCAAGACAAATATTTTGCTGGCCCTAGTCCCACTTAGTTTAATTGGATTTTGCCAGCCACGCCTCATTCACTTTTGAGAAAGAGCGGGCCTCCATAACCCTAGTAGTGGTTGACTAAGCTGACTATTAGTTGAACCAAAATTACTATTCAGTGCTAATAGGTGATATTATTTTTTGGAGCTGCTAAAGCACACATAATAGAATTTTGGAATACTTTTAAACCTTACCGCAGCCAAGGATATTTCAAATTTCCAAAATTTTTCACAATAAAAGTAAACTTTTAGAGAATAAGATTAAATAACTTAAAGTCATCTATGTATGGCCACAATATATTGCAAAACTCATGCAGTAAACTGTTATGTATTACTAACATTGCTCTATCCATGCGCAAATATTTCCATATATATATTCTTGTTTTATACACTTAGCAGACTGTTCTAAAACCATTTATAATTTCTTAAGCACATTTACGGTGTGTTTAACATTTTCTATGGTGTTGATAATGTCTGTTTTTTGAATTTTTATTTCACAATCTGGAAATGGAATGGAATTGATATGTTCATGTCCATATGCAAAACTGATTAAGGCTAATCTTTTGTTTAAATAGAAGAATATAACAAATGAAATAGGTCGAAAATATAGATTTTGTGTCGCACTTGTAGTGACTGAGATTCAAGAGCTACATTTACAGAGAAAACACAAATCTCTTATTCAAATATATATTTCAAAAAAATGTTGAAAGAGATAGACTGAATGCATTGTAAATTTAGAAAATGAGTGGAAAATTAAGTGAACGCAACATCTGTTAATTGGTCATCTTGCTACCCCATGAGAAAAAATATGCGGGGGGTGCATCACCCCCAGCACCCCCGGTTAGCTGGGCCCCTGCCGTGGGGTTATACAGAACCACCCCCAAACGACGTAGAACGGCTAATATACCATTTTTGAAAAACACACGTGTTTATTATCATTGTAATTATGAGATTAAGATAAAGAAATGCTATCGATTAGTGAAATGCACGCAGTTTGACTCCGTGAAGCAACGTCTAAAATGGTCATTACTGTATTCTTGCATGTAAATTAAAGTAATGAATTTAATATTGATTTGTGTTTCAATGACTTATAGACGTTTTTTTGTTGTTTTAGATGTCTGCATCAGATAAATTAGATTCCAGTTGGGAAGAAGATGTATCTCCTTACTTTGAAAAAATTTGTTTGTAAAATGAAAATACCAAAAAAGAAAACAAACACGAAGAAAAATCAACGCAACTTTTCTCAAGAGTGTACATGTAAATTCTGCTTCAAAAAATATAAAAAAGTGTGTGATCATATCACCTATTCACATGCTAATCTAACAAATAAACAAAAAATTTGTGTTATTGATTTTTACCGCACACGTGTTGCAAAACGCATGTTTGAGTGTGATCAATGCTTCGTATGATTGTCAAATCAATCGAGAAAGAGTAAAAGATGCAAATGTGAAAATTGTTCTGAGGAAAATCGAGAAGACTCACTTAACGGAATGTGTGAGATTGGTCTTAAAAAGAAACCATTAATTGTAAACAGTCGTGCTGCAAAAATGTTAACAATTTTTTGACTATCGTAAAACGAAATGAATCGTTTGTTGATGCATCATTAACTAAAGCAATTTTAAATGAAAATTATAGAACAATTTTGTTTGAGTTTCTTTCAGAATCAATTTTTAGGAGGCAAAGAAAATGCATAGATTTATAGGGAAACAAACGAAAGTTCAATATAAGAGCCCCAACAATTCAAAATTATATTAGCAGCCTGGAAAAATTTGAAAAATTTTCACACTACAATGAGAACATTAGGTTTGACAATCGAATTGTGGAGCACAGTTTTAGATGACATAAAAGATCCCTATCGAAAGACAGCAGCCAGAGAAGATCAAGAGCAAAAAAATAAGAAATTGAAAGCATTGCCTTCTCTTGATAAACGTTAAAGATAATTGTGAACGAGTAAAAACGCATTAACAAAGAAATGCAATATAAATTATGGAACACAAATGGCAATAATCTATTTCTTGCTACAAGCCAACCACATTGTTGCTCATACCACTCTTGAGCATTACTGTTGATCAATATGTTCAGCATAAGAAGAGTTCCAGTATGATCTCAAGTAATAAAGGCAAAACTGGTTATAAATACTTGTGTCACATTAGAATCGAAATTAAATTTTTCACTATTATTGAAAAAATTATCGTTTGCTATGAAAGCACATACAAAGAGAAGCCTCTGTTTGTTTTTTGATCTGCGCAGAATAAAATTCAAAATAATATGAATCACTTTGTATTGCAAATGTTAAGTAATTTTTTAAATTTGCAAAAATAATTCACTCCTACAATCATTAGAAAAATTTGGGAAAATAAGTTACAAAATGAGCAATTATCTCCAATGCAAAGAAAGGCACACTTGGCTCAAACTGGTCACACTCAACAAGCTGCGAATGCCAATTATATTGCACCTCTTCAAGAACAAGAAGTTGAAAATATTCTTGACTTCTACAGTAGCAAGCTACGAGAACTCTGCACATCTCAAACT
The DNA here is from genome assembly GCA_900660155.1 of Hofstenia miamia. Classification (NCBI taxonomy): domain Eukaryota; kingdom Metazoa; phylum Xenacoelomorpha; order Acoela; family Hofsteniidae; genus Hofstenia; species Hofstenia miamia. Next base: position 2,106,971 of record CABFPE010000037.1, on the reverse strand, counting down.
TCGCAAACTCGAAATATAAAACAAATAAAAAAGAACTAGCACTTTGATTTAAGTTTTTGTATCTCCAATATATATTCCAGTTTGATTATTTTTCAAGATAGTTATATATATGTATGTATAT